>SSNS01000484.1:353782-399081 GCA_006937985.1 Aphyosemion australe
ATGCTATTGGACACTGAACAACATGACATACTCACCACTACGGATGTCAGTCAATGGGGCAGTCCGCCATACACTGTCGAAGAAGATGCAAATACATGCTTTTTCTAAATAAGGGACTTAAGTACCTCTATCTGCTCTTGACTCAAAGAACAGCCCAAGTCTTAATAGTCCAAAGTTGATGCCACAGTCGTTTCAAACGAGCCACCGCCATCTTTGTTGTTTTGCTCAGTCGCAGTAACATCCCACCCACCAAACTGATAAATACTGCTGAGACTCCAATCCAGTGTAGCTAGACCAACCTGCAGAGCAAAATCATTTTGTTTCTGCCACATTTCTAGACTAGGTTATGAGCTACAATGTAGCCACAGCTGCTCGGGGAAACGAATGTCTCACCTCTGCAACTGCTCACTCTTTTTTCTTGGGTGAAAACAATGCAAGGCTGATGTTTTATCTCTACAAATAGCCCAGGTCTGAACATGCTCAGCCATGTTGTTGAGTTGCCATTGCTAATGGTTAGCTTCTACTAGTCGATACACGCTCTGCTCTCTCCTGGCCGCTAAATCAATACAGCCTTCCGCAGTTCCACACCAAGGTGGGCGAGGCCATGAATGGACTGACCTTTTCTGGCTTGGTATTTTTCCTGTCTATTTAGTTTCTGCAGCTAATGCAGCTAATGCTAATGGCAATAGGGGCTGAAGACAATTTTCAAGTTCAGCATGCATACGCAGCTCAGTGTAACCGATCGTATTTCAAATGAACAAGTATTAAACGGTTTCTCAGTAAAAAAGCCCTTGAAGTTTTACACAGTTCAAACAGTTGCACTCTAGTATTTAACTGTATCTGATTACTGTCACAGAAATAACTAAGAAGTATAAAAATGATTGTGCTATTCTCTTGTGGAGAGACCTGAATTTCAATACTGGCAAAATATGTAAAATAGAAATTATGATTGTTCAATTGACTCCCCTAGGTATTAGTTCTTTGTTTTATTTATGGACTAAATACCTCAATACACACTGCATTCATCACATCATGGGTTTCTGAGCTTTCAGTGATATGTGTGCACTGACACACAGCACCAATACAGACAGAAAGGTTGTATATTAAACAGCCATGTTAGTGCCAAGTCTGAACAGGACCTAAGACTCTGGGTAGACGAGTAATTTTAGTCCATAATATCTTTTAAAGGAGTTTTCCCTGCCCTACTTAGAGGTCATTCCTGGACAGAGGCTTATAGCAACATAAGACCTCTGAATTCTTCACACTTTCTGAGCTCTTGGCCTTTCTGAAGACCCTGTGATGTTCTAAACAAACTTCCCCACAACCACCAATCTTGCGGCTCCATTAGCCATTCCTATAATACAATACATCAGTTTATTATGAAGTAACACTAAGCCAGGAAATAAATGAAATAGTAGCTGTGCTTCCTTTCAGTCAAATTAGAGCAGAAAGAACAGCCTGTCAAAGCTGTGATCCCAGCCTGACTGACCTGCTAACCCACTGGCACAGCATGCTCAGACTTGGCACTGTATAGCACAAACAACACTGGCTTACGAGTCATTTGGCTCCATTGCACGCGTACCACACAATCGTATTTAATTAGCCGTCTTCAGTAATTCCTTAAAATTTATGTTTATTTGCTCAAGACATCGACACTGTCTTTCAGAGTTAAAAACATGTGAATCAGCAGTGAAAATGTGTAGTTATCATATTTGTGAAACAAACTCTCCTCTTTTACTTATAGATGATTTTGTATGCAGGTTATTTGCTCTGTGATGTAATAATTGGAGATTAACACCTATAATCTGTATTTCTGATGTAAATGGTCTAACGATAAAAATGTCACAGTTGTGTTTTTCTGTAAATTAACAGTTTATATTGTATTTTTTCTGTCCCACAGGGCTCCAGAGATTATTTTGGGACTGCCGTTTTGTGAAGCCATAGACATGTGGTCCCTAGGCTGCGTGATGGCAGAACTTTTTCTGGGCTGGCCTCTTTACCCTGGGGCCCTGGAGTACGACCAGGTAAACAAGCTCCCTCTTCAGCAGCCCATCTCTGCATTTTACAGGATTGAAGTGTTTTCTTATCCCTGCACAGAGCTCCTTTCATACACGTCTCTCAGGTTTTAATGTGACTCACTCAACATCTACTTTTACATTCACCTTCCATGACTCAGTCTCAACGTGGAAACTGTTTTCTTCTGGGCCTTAATGGTTTTTAAGTGGACTTTCCCTCTTTTGAAGTTATCTCCAGCTTCTAATTCCCCCTTTTCCATTCCGCACATCTTTATGCAACTGAAGTGTTTATCTCCCATGTCTTTCCTTTTCTTCTCCACTTTTCATCATCCTTTAGACTGTCTAATTTTGGTGATGCCACAATAAATGGTTTGTTTGTTTTTGACATTGTGTGCAATGCAGCTTTCTTTGCTGCCTTTAGTTAACCCACTCCTGAAGATTCTGTAATAAACAAACCCCTGCTATGTTTTCTAAGCAGAATATTTCAAAGTGAAAGGCTGATAGAAGGAAAGACAGACTTTTGTGCATAATTACACACTAAAATAAAGTTGTAATAAGCAATGAAGAGTTCAACTGAATTACAGTAATACAAATTTAGCCCAGAGTGAACTGGTTTTTCGGTGACGTACCCACCCTGAGGATTGTGTCAGCTGGTGTGTCTTACAGTGAGCAGAAGTGCATATTCTAGTGATTGATGGTGTGTCTATTAAAAGCTGTGGGATGCCTCCCCCTCCCAGTGGAGCCCTGATTGTATCTTCCTCAGACTAGACTGATCTGGGCTTTTGCTGAGCGTCTTTCCCCATCGGAGGGTTCCGTAGACTCGAAGGCTGCCAATAGAATCTCAAGTCTGATCCTCTTCTGTCGCTTGCAGCATCCTACATCACAGCACTCAGCACCTCTGCACACTGCACTCGAAGCAATGTATTTTTATGCCCCAGCATCATTTTTCACCCCTGCACATAACTGTGACACGAGAGATAACTCAACATCTCCGAAGGAGATTCAGCTTGAGCACCGTGGCACCGGTCTAAAGATGATGAATCTGTTTTTGTAAGAACAGGTCGGCACATTGCAAAGCTGCTTTAGAAATGTCCTGGGTGGTTTGGATCGTCTCAGCTTTTTAGAGGGTTGCTTGGCTTTGATAAGAGGAGGATGGACCCCACCATCTGAAAATGAGATATGTTTGGAGTTCTGCTGTAGACTTTACACATGGAAACTTTGTTTGACTGCTTCCTTAGTGCCCTTAAAGTTCATGAGAAGTGGACAGATCATTTCTAAGGAATGCACCTATTTTTTCACATTCGATACAGATATCAGAAGTTTAGTATCGGTCGATATCGATATGGAAAAACCGTATTAAACTGTATTACATAATGAACTATTTGTTACTATATGAAAAAGACTGGGATCATCCTTTTGTACAGGGGCCCAAAAGTTCCAAATTGCCGATCCTTTTGCGCGCTCCATTTTGAAATCAACGTGAGCTTCTGCACAGCGTGGGACTGTAGTGCATTACATTGTCACTCACAGCACATAGAAATATACTGAGTAGATCAGTTCTTATGGTTTGGGCCCATAGTCTCCGATACCCGATCTAGAATTTTCTTCTATATCTGTACCGATACCGATATTAAGATCGGATCGGTGCATCCCTAATAATTTCCCCCTTCTTTTTTATAGCATAATTTTTGCGTTGATCCGTCTTGTAGCACACGAGTGGTCAGATGCTACAAGAACATACAAATGAAGTACTATCAACTGTCAAAGAGCAATTAGTTACTTGAAACTAAGTCAGTATGTATATTGTGTCATAGTTCAAAGCTATTTTAGTGTTCATTGTAGTCATCTTATGCTTTAGAAAGGAAATAAGTATGGAGTTCACACAAATGTGGGTATTTTATTGTCATTTGAAAGGTAATAGTCATCTAGGAGTTATTTAATTAGCGGAGCAGCTGACTCTTAGTGCGAGGTGTCATCCAGGGTTCACCAGTTGATTCAGCTGGAATATGTGGATCTGCTTCCCCTTTTCTTCTTATCTTTCTTCATGGGGTCTTGTTCCATCCACCCAGCATTACTGTATTTATAACTCAGGCTCCTCCCCTCCGCCCAGTGCCTTACCTCATCTCTGAGTCTGGTCATCTTTCACTTTGCAAAGTGTGCATTGCTCTTTTATGCTTTGATGTGACAAACCTTGTGATTCAGTCAGCAGCTGATTATCCCTGACTGACGTTAGCCAGGAAGCGTGAGATCTGTTTTTTTGTCATGTTTTGTACTTTAGAAAGGTACAATGCAAACAAAGCAGAGCAGTCATGGCCAGTCGCTGCTTGTCCTCACTAATCGTTTTTTGTTCTCCTTGTTTTTTAACCTTTGGGACTTTACCTAGTTTGTAAACAGATGAATCAGTAAAAATATGACGATGTAGGTGGATTAGTGTTAGAAAAAGCAGATTTAGGTTAGCATGGTTTAGAAGTGTAAAGGCTGTTGGAAAGAAATAGTTCTCTTTGGAATATATTAGTGTTAAACATGAGTTAAGTGTAAGCGTGGCTGTCTTACCCAAAACTGAGCTCTACTTTTATTTATCACTCTGAGGAAGACTTTGTTTCTCAGTGTGTTCTGTTATCAGGACAATCGTACACTAAAGACCGCCCTTTAGCAGCCTAAAACTCGCCAGATAGTTGTCTTGTTAGGCGGCAACTTTCGCGTGATCTCACTGGGTTGTGATGTCTCTGAACAGGCCTTTGAGGAAAAACGGGGTTTTCCTGTCAGAAAAATTTCCTACTCACACACATCTGTTTTTTTCCCCCCAGTTTTGTTGCTGTTTGCATAAAGTTGCACGGCTACGATGTGACACGAACAGGAAGGGAGGGGACTTTAAGAGTAATGCTTGTTGGAATTAAGTGTTTGTTATGCCAATTTTGTTTAGAACAAATAGATCTAAATGGAAAATGAGACAGTGAAGAGAAGTTGGTGCCCAAATATACGGGGGGGGGGGTACCTAAACGTAGAGGGCAGTTCCACAATGACAGAGATGTACAGGGACAAGATGTTTGTCGTCATAGAAAGTTCAGGGATTTCCGCTATCCCATCACCATCTCCTCACATGTGAGATGCCAGGGTTCTTTATTTGTCATTGCAGTGCAACAGTTACACACACACACACACACACATTTGTCTTGCTATATCTTTGTAGACCATTTGTTTTAGTGAGTGCCTTATGCCTAATCACTTCATAAACGCGTTTTCCTCAGCGATGCATTCCTCCCACCAGGAGCATTTCATACAGCTGCTATTTTTTACTAGTTAAACAACAGGAAATCCACTCATGTCTTTTAGTTGCTTTACGCTGCTCCTGTTTTTGATTCCGTCTGAACCTCTGAACTCGGCGCGTTCTGAAAGCGTTGCGCATAAAAATAGACCCAAAGCATAAATTTAGTGGAGCGACGCAACACTATGCTTCTGGGACACGTCCAAGATGCAACACTTCGCGGCTGGTGGAAACACACCCATCGACTATAATGGCAGCTACTAGCCGCATATTACACTTCACAAAAGTTACATTACGATTACGCATTCATTGTAAACCTGGGGTAATTTACACCATACCTCAAAGCAACGAGTAGAGAGCAAATCTACCAGTAACGTTTCTTCAAACAGCAAATGTAAAACGTGCAACGCAGCAATAGGAAGGATTCGTTTGTCCTAAAACACCAATTTTTTTTGTGTAATGTTTGTTTGCTAAAGCCGTGTGAATGTGATTCTCTGTAGTGACTTCTCAATGATTCTCTCCGTTCCCCCAGTGTGTCTCTTTGCTTCTTAGCCACCCTGAATCTCTAATGATCGTTGTTCTTTACACTCGGGTGTGATTGACGTCAGCAGGGCTTCTCGCCGCTCTCCTCTCACAAACCCTGCATGTGACATTTTTGTAGCACAGCATCTGACTGTCAAGCTTCATTCCCCAGGAAAGCATTTGGCACCGAGACTGTCGCCGCCTTTCTACCAGAGTCCTCATGAACAGACCTTGACATTTTCAGAATCAAGCTACAGTCAGCGCAGTTATGTGGTTTTTTTTGGGTCTAGACGTTTCACAGGAGGGATACAGAGACACATCCACACTCTGAAACTCTAAGGAACTGAAAGTGAGATGTCTGTGAAAGACTTTAAGCATCAGTGCACAGAATCGCTGGAAAGATGTTCGTTTTAGAGCGAGTGAGAGTATAAAACAGGTTTAAAATGGTGGTAGATGTTAATGTTTTATTGTGTTTTAAAACAAAAGCTTTATTATTTGTTGTGTGTTTCCCTTCTTTTCATTTGTCCAACAGATTCGCTACATCTCACAGACACAAGGTTTACCCGGAGAGCATTTACTGAATGTGGGGACGAAAACAGCACGGTTCTTTTGCAAAGAATCCGATTCACCTTATGCAGCATGGAGACTGAAGGTGAGGAGGGTTTCACACCTCAGAGATGTGGGAAAGCAGCGTTCCTCGCTCTGAACAAACCTCCTTCTAGGCTCTGCTAATTCTTTAGAACTAAAAGTGGTGATCACAAGTCATGTTTTCTCATTTTTAATGATTTCATTTCTCAGGAAACAAAACTGGGTTCAGATTAGATATTCTGAAGTAAAATGTAATCAGTATATTTTCACGTATAATTATCAGTTTAGAATTAAACAGTGGGATTTCTCATGATGTTTAACTACAGGAAAAAGTAGAACCCTGCTCATTAGAGTTATTATTACCCCCCCCCCCCCCCCTTACAGTTATTATTCAGAATAAGTGATTTTACATCCGAGATGAAGTTCTGACATGAAAAAACTAAATGTTGAATCAAAATAAAAACAAGCTCTGGATAAAACATGAAAATGGATTTCATAAGTCAGTTTTTTGAAACAACTTGTGCAGCAACTGTTTCAGATAACGCCCATCTTGTTCCCATATCTAATCTTTCTCTTTTTTCATCTTTAGTCAACTGATGAGCACGAAACAGAGACCGGAATGAAGTCAAAGGAAGCACGGAAGTACATCTTCAGCTGTTTGGATGACATAGTGCACGTACGTTTAACTTTTCAGACCACAGTGATCGTCACAGGACAGAAATGTGTTTTCTTTTGTTAGAAAAACCTGACTATACGATGAGCTTTAAGCCAAAAAAGCCACAACTTCCCCTCAGAACCCAAACGTACTGTCATGAATCAAATTTCAGCTTTAATCACCATGGGGGTGGGGGTCCTTTGCGTCTTTATTTCAGGTCAAAGAAGCTTCAACAGTTGTTTAACATTTATGTTTATATAATTTATTTGAGAAGAGTTTGCACTACCACATTTCTCACGATACTTTATTTTTCTGTATTCTGATGAAGAACATGTAGTTCAACCCGTTTTTAACTTCCAGGTGAACATGATGATGAATCTGGAAGGTAGTGACTTGCTAGCAGAAAAGGCCGACCGTCGGGAGTTTGTGGGCCTGCTGAAGAAGATGCTGCTGATTGACGCAGAAGAGAGGATTGCCCCTGCTGAGGCTCTCGTCCACCCGTTTGTGACGATGCAACACCTGCTCGACTTCCCGCACAGCAACCAGTAAAGTCCTCTTTAACTCTGATTTCCAGACATGCTTGGCATCACGGCTGTCCCGCGTAACGCAAACGTGCCGTGCCACTTTTCTCTCTGCAGTGTGAAGTCTTGTTTCCATATCATGGATGTTTGCTGGACTCGCCCCAGTGTGTTCGAGGCTGCCAACCGAAACAAAGGTCCCTTCGTTAGACCTGTAAATACCCCTTCTGCCTCAGCCAACCACCCCTTTAGCAAGATCCCAGCAGTCCACCCTCAAGTAAGCTGCTCCACTTGTTTCCACCGACCTCATACACGTTCATTTAAGTTTCCACTTTGATTTGTAGACCAAAGAAACAAATACACCAAACAGCAAGTGAGAGTATGGTATGGAAAACCAGATGTTGCAGGCGCTCTACATCCACTGTTGTGTTCTGGTTATTTGTTCCTGTAAAGAATGTTTCCTTGCTTTTATTGCCTTTCTGTATGCCGACCTGCCCATCTTGCTGCGTCCAAGCTGCTGTCATGGTAACAAAATCACGTCATGCTTCTGAGGTCATGGCAACGGTACGAATCAGTGTTGTTGCCGAGGAGAAAAGAGGAGCTGACCCCCTTTATTTGGCTTTTTTAAAAATCCATTACACTCAAACAAATGAAAAACAAATATTTAGATATTGTTAGTTTCAGAATGTAATACTGACTCCATCAGAACAGATTAAATGATGTTAGGAGTCTGTTCTTCCTGTTTAGAGTTGAAACCATCAGTTACATAATATATCTGATCATTTACCTTTAATTTATATATATATATATATATATATATATATATATATATATATATATATATATATGAAGGTTAATTTTGTAGAGGAACATTCCACTGGAAAATGTTGTGACTATTTTAGCATTACCCATTTAAATGACTGCTTTGTGTTCCCTGTCGTGTGTGTGTGGGGGGGTTGGGCCACATGCAGTAGCAGAACAATATAGCCCTAGTTCTCGTTATCCATTAAATGTGATTATGCCCAGGCACGAGAGCAGCGTTAGCGGTGAAGCAGAAGCATGTGCTCCGCTCTGGCCTGTTTCAAACTCTTAAGTTCAACATTGTTTTAAATCCTGATAGAAAAAATCTTTTACAAACTAGGATGATTTCAGATGGCGAGCCTGCACAAACCTGGTCTATAATGATTTTAACTTGCATTTACAGGCATGTAACCATTTGCAGCTGCAGCCCAACAGAAATACGTCTGATCCCTGTCTTTCATTGATTTCCTTTGGGTGTTTACGAATTCTTTTTGACAAATAAGCAAATGTTTTTCCCAAAGTTAAAGACAGCCTCCTGTGTTCTGTTTTGCTGAAAAACAGCTGTTTGAGATTTCGCCCCCTACTGGTTGTAGTGTGCTATAGTTGTCATTATGAGCAGGTCAGTCAAATATGTTGTTTACCTCCTTTTAGGGATTGGTTCCATCAGCGCCCTCTGTAATGCACCCTGGGATACCACTGCAGCCTGGAAGCGGTCAGTTTGGATGCAGTGAGTCGTTTCAGCAGGCTCTCATTCTGTGTCCCCCAACAATACAAGGTATGACACGTTCTGTATTTCCTCATTTGTTCTTTTTTCTGGGGTGTTACCTAAGGTCAGACATGATTCTTTCCATTAATTCTGCAGGTATTCCCACTAACACAGCAAAGCCTGCTGGCTACCCTGTGCGAATGGAGGCCTCTGTACCTCTAGTCACCCAAGCTCCTTCAATCCAGCAAATACAAATTCGACCCGGAGTCATCACACAGGTAGGGGGTGAACAGGAATGGGAATGATCCTGTGGCTGTGGGTGGAAATGTGTTTTGATGCGTTTGTTAAATTTAGAATTAGACTGATGCTAAGTTCACGTTTGACGTTGAAATTATGGAAAGCATCAGCATATTGTTTTTTTCTACAGGCCTGGTCGAGCCATGCACAGCAGATCTTGGTGCCCACTTGGCAGCAGGTGACATCTGTGCCCCCACAACCAACCACTCTGGCATCAGACACTGTGACAGGCTCTCAGAGGATAGGTGACTGGGGGTAAGATGCTTTTCTATTTGCATCTCTTTGATTATATCATCTGCACTCTGTCACACAGGGAAGTTGTGTAATCTGTGTTCGTTTGAGCCGTAGTTGCTGTGCTTCAGCAGTAGATGCACTAGTCTGACTCAGCATCCTCCACCCCACCTCACCCACCAATGTTAACGATTCATGAGTCATATGTGTCTTTTTGCTTTTATCAGTTTGTTTAAAAAAATTGGGCTGATAGCTTTTGGCCTAATTTTCTAATGATAATTTTTTTATTGCAGGAAAGTGCGTCCCCATGGTAACCATTACAGCTCTATGATTGCACACCCTCAGCCATTCTTAACCAACCAAATGACCATGCCCACCCACCAGCCAGTCAACATAGGCATTGCACATGTGGTGTGGCCGCAGCCAGCTGCAAACAAGAGAGCAAAACCTTGTGTGAACAGGTAACATCACCTAAGATGAATAATAATGGACAAACATGCACTGTTCTGAGTGTGATCTATTTTATTTATTCTTGCGTAGGGGGAGGAACCCCTCCCAAAACACAGGCATCCAAAACCTAGCATGCCAGTCCCCAAAGATGGCCGATACAGCAAAGAATGTTGAAGAGATAGAGGAGGAGGAGGCCAGATGTCCAGAGGAAGGGCACTCTGTGGGAGAGAGGCAAGTCGCTGAGGATGAGGAGAATTGCTGTAAAGTGGAGCCAGACTGCGAGGAGCTCTCAGTTTCACAGGAGCAGCGGCAGGCCATGGTGATCTCTGACCTCGCCAGCCCGACTGTTAGTGTCATCAGCATCAGCAGCGATGAAGAGGAGGATGCACAAAGACACTCAATGGGGGAGTGAGTATCGACCAAGAAACCGCTGAGCAGCAAATGTTGGCGACACAAACCTGTGAGGAAATGTGCAGAATTTAAACCGGAATCACACTGATTTTGTACTTAGGGTACTTTTACATTCGCCAAAACGGCAAACTTGTCGCCAACGGTCATAGCTTAAAGAAAAACAATCTTAAGGGGTTGTGAAAGTTGTGTGTCTGACGTTTTCTTTTCCTGCTGTCAGATGTAAAGGTAGTGCAGACTGTGAGGCATGTCAGAGCACCGTCAGTATGGAGAGGGTGTGTTCTCTCAGCAGCCCGGACAGTACACTCAGCACCAGCTCTTCAGCCCAGTCCAACTCCCCATGCAAACACCCCAACAGGTAAAGTCAAGAAAAAAAGTCTGAATAATCATGAAAACACTCTGATTATTTATTGTTTTACACTTTTTTGTTTTTCCTCTTTTGCACATTTCCTAGTGGAAAAGACATTTTTCTATCAACATAATAATGTCTTCCTTAATTAGGGACTAAAATCCTCTCTAAAGTCAACAGAAACAAGGCGTGTTTCCATTGCCGGAACCTCAGGGTAATTTCTGGGAGGGGAAACTGACCGGGAGATACGATGACTCGATCCTCTCAGCTGTTGTGTCTCCATACAGATTCAGCCCTCTCAGGACTTTGCACAGACATCAGCATAGCGTGACTGTGAGTGATGTCACTGATCAGCGCCAAAAATCATCCACGGACATTAATAACATTAAAAGTTTTATTCTATTATTACGCCGTAATTTAATCCATTTGGAGGACCGGGACAGCGGCTGTGTGATGAAAAATGTGGCGTTCAATGACCAGAAGAAGCTCAGTTTTTTTAGGAACTCCGTGAGACAACAAAACCCCATGAATTACATTGTTGTGGGGGGATTTTTGCTTTGATTTTCAGTGTTGGGAGTTTAGTAACGTGGTTTTAAAGCAATGCGACCTGTGTTTATTTGCTCATGCTTCTATTCTGCTTCACAAGCAACTCTTCTGATTTTACAAACACCGATTGTTTTGGACAACTACTGATATAATTTCCTACTGAGTTACAACTAATCAGCGTGAGTTAACCAAAAGTTCTGCTCAGCGACTCTACCTGGCCTTACGAGTACCTACCCCTGATCAGATACTCCTGAAAATGGCCCGGTCGGCGAAGTTTACCCTGAAGCTCCGACAGTGGAAACACGCCTAAAGGTGTCCATTAGCAGCTGAAGTGAAGTCTTTGTTTCTTCTTGGTTGGCCTCCTTCCTGCAGCATGTCAGACGACGAGCAGGAGAGCAACTGCGACACGGTGGACAGCTCGCCTGCATCACGAGCCTCCGGCCACAGCAACAGTCCCTTTACAGAGCGGCGCTACATCGCTGACAGCAACCAGAACTGCGAGCCTCGTGTTGCCTGCGTCGCCCCGGAAACCGAGCCCAGCAAGCCAACAGTTCGCACTGTTGTGGTGCCACCGATGCGCGTGCAAAACAATAACAACTGTGGCGTCGGCGAAGCGCCTGGAAACACAGGTAATGTAAAAAGTTACATTATGTAATTATCTAAGTTAGACAAATGATATAGAAAGAAGTTTTGATTCTCTACATTCTAATAGTTTTAGCCACTCAGACAGCTAACTAGTCCCTGATTAGGTCATGTCAGCCTAAAGGTCTAGTCACCACTGCTGCTGTCTGCTCCACAGGGCACGTGGCCTGGGATTATGCTGTGTTAGTAGGCCACAGAGGTTTTCACAGGTGATTATGGGTTTCCTACCCTGATGGATCTGCTCTAATCTCTGGAGTGGCTTCTTGCATGGTGTCAACACTTTTTTTCTTTAACTCTGAGTCTAGACTGACTCTGAGATCTGCTGCATCTGTGTGGATGTTCACTTCTTAAAGCTGCTGGATAGAATATGATGTTGAGTTATGCATGATATATGGGTTTTTATAACAATCTGTGACAACGCTCATTTGGGATTGCCCCCCCCCCCCAACACAGCTTCCAAACAGTTGGAACTGAGGCCCAACATAAAAGGGCACAGCTTCCTATTTTTAGTAATGCCAGGTTTATTTATAGGTGTTGATATGATCCCACTCAAAACGCTATGATCAAGCTTAGCTACAAGCTTCTCCCAGCTCTCCACAACACACCTATTTATAAACATCGACATGAAAGGACACATCCAGCTACGTTTTAAGATCTGGAGCTGATCCAAGACAGCTGAAATTGGTGATAAGCCTTCAGACCTTCCTGCCATAATAGTTTCCAAGTGGGCACCAGGATCTGCTGTGTATTTCCAGTTGTTGGATACCAGCTTGTGCCCAGTCTTGTTTGTGTGTTATTTCTAGTCTGGCTCCAGGTTTTCTGTATTTATTTACATTAGTCTGTGTGTCCTTCCCTTGTTACACGACCTCCTCCTTCAGTCTTAGAGTCTTCGTGCCAGGCCAAAGGGCGAGGCATTCCTGGGCGACTGCACCACCACTCCACCCCGCTTCTCAACAGGCCCCAGAGAATCACCCCCGTGTTTCAGCCCCAGCAACAGCAGCCTATTGGCTTTGGGCAGGTGAGACCATGTCTGTGATCGGACACAATGATTTTTACTGATCTTTGTAATTTCACTCTTCGTTTTTCCCGATAAGCTCATCATTCTTATAAAAATGTCTTCTTGTTAAGGTGATCTAACAGGCTTGCCCCTCGCTCAAACAAACTTCTGGCTGTTTTCTAATTTTGTCATTTTTGAATATTTCCACATCAAGTTATTACATTCAGCACGTGCTCTGGTTTGGTCATTGGATCAACAAAATAGCTGGCCAACTGTAACCGAGTGTAATAGCTAAACAGGTGGCTGTGACTTCATTTGATAAACCAGGGTGACAAAAAGCACATTTGAATTGCAGATTTGTCTTTTTTTGTGGCGGTCCAGAGAGCGTGATCAATCCTCACAGAAACAGGATCCATGCAGTTTTAACTTGAATTACTGTAATGGTGTAAATTCAGGTTAAAGCCTGAAGATGTTTTATTGTAATTAGGGGTGCACCGAGTTTTTGGCCAATCACCAATCTTGAGAAAAACCTGACTTGCCGATACCAATTTTGTCTCAACTAAAAGCAGATTACGTCAATGTTTCAATTATCTTTTATTGAGAAAACCAATATGAACACTCATGAAACAATACCAGTTTCAACTGGCCATGAGGTAATGTCCTCAAATATAAATGAACATATTTAGCATTGCTGTTTGAACTACAAAATCATATTTATTCCTTTAGGCTGGATTGCACCAACAAGGTTTAACTTTAAACTCGGATTAAATCATGGTTTAAGTTTAAATTCTGTTGCACCAAACTTTAAACCTAGTTTAAAATTAAGACGGTTTAAATTTAAACCTCTCTTTTAAACCTAGTTTAATTTTTACACTAAACCAGGTTTAAATTTAAGCCTGTGGCACTTTAAACCCCAATTTAAACTATGATCTAGGATTAACTTTAAACCAGCTAATGAGGAGGTTTAACTTTAGCAATTACTATATTTTTTAGGTTTATTTAGCAATGATGATGTTCCTGAAAGAAAATTTAGAAACAGGCTCTGTCCACTTGAATTTTATGATCAAAATTAACTTTTGGTTAGTTACTGGTTTACCAAAGAGTCTACTTCAGAGCTGTTGTTTTTATTATTTCAGCAAGCCTTAGCTGAGCAATGTCTCTTTTCTTTTCAAGTCAAATGTCGGTCTAATAAAACCAAGTTGCTGCCTCTGCTGGACTGACCATCGATCATGGGCAAACATTACTGAGACTTTTTTTTCATATTCATTTATTTAAAATTTACATAGTGTTCTGATCGACCCATAAAACCAGTGCCCTGGTTAACATTGGGCTGGGTCGATCGCGCATTGGTCCTGCTTGCGTTTGATGAGGGGAAAAAACGTCAGCTGCAGCGCAACAGTTTGTTTCTGAGCCTCTGGTTCGGTCATATGGAAGCACACACGGGTCTGCAGCTCACTATTTCCTTCGCTGACACGGAGCTGACCCAATCACAGCCTGACACACCTGCTCCCTTTCAAAGGGACCCTTTAGCTGCACCGGTGTGTGGAGCTAAGCTCTGCAGATGAGCTAGCTAATGTTTTGTATCTGCGCTGGTGTGCGGAGCTAGCTTAGATGTTAGCTTAGCTAACGTGATCAAAAGGCAAAGGAGGAGCGGAGAAACTACGAGAAATAGCTACATGAACTTGCTCTTCCAGAAAACGCTGGTAAATGTTCCAAAAATGACAGTCAGTGGGTGAGAAGAGCAGAGAGAAGGAGGTTTTTCAATGTAACGTCTGTTAGATGTTAAAGTCCAGGGTCTTCATAGACGTAATAAAATATTTTAAAAACGTCTTAACACACTTCTGATGTTTATAGTTTAATAACATAGCCTGTTTAAATCAGTTTAAGCACAGTTTAAAAAAATAAACTGAGTTTAACTAAACCGAGTTTAATTTTAAGTGGTGCAACGCAGCTCCACTTAACTTTAAACCTGGTTTAAGTCATTTTAAACTGAGTCTTACCAAACTCTGATTAGTGCTAATCTTAGTTTAAATTAAACCTTGTTGGTGCAATCCACCCTCAGACTTTCATTTTTCTAATTTTGAAAACAAAACTTTTGTACCTGTTTTGACACACTTGTCCAAATAAATTATTCTATAGCAATGATTTGCTTTAACATTAACTAGGGGTGCACCGATTGCAGTTTTTGGCCAATCACCGATGTTGAGAAAAACCTGAGATCGAGGCCGATAGATCGCTCAGCCGACCTATTGGTGCACCCCTAACTGCAGTACTTTTGCACATATTGTATAATTTAGGATAGGGTGTTATAATGATGGACAATGATGATATTAATTGTAAAATCTTGGAAAGCCGTGTCCAAGAGCCGTTTTGCGATTCTTATTGGGCCTTTCAACCGAAACGTGTAAGCGTTGCATAATGTTCGCTAAGATTACGCTTCCAGAACACATTGAGGTCAGCAATTCAGATCGGGCCAGACAGGAAGTCAAACACAAAGCCACTGTAAAACATTTGGGATAAAAGTCGTGCAGATTTCCAGTTGCTTAACTAGTAAAAAAAAGCACGCCATCACCTGTAAACAGAACAGAAAATAAACCACAGGCCTTTTTGATACGAGCTGCCGCCTTTCTCCTTGCTTGTTATCGCGTGAACTGCCGAAATCACGCGTGATCCTGCAATTTTTCCGGTCATTTTGTGACCTCGTGGGACCAGGTGAGTGGAATGCTTGTGCTGCCATTTCACCTTTGAAACGACCCTGGTGGGAACGGAGCTCCCGAGTGAAAGCGTCTATTTCGTTACGCGCTGCACGCTTCCTGTGGAAAGGCTGGGTTATTGATCTGTCGTCTTGTCTTTCCTTCAGGTGCAGCATTTTGGTTCCTGCCACCAGGAATGGAACGGAAACTTTGCCAACCGCCGACCGCAGGCCTACATCCCTCCTACCATGCACGGCCACCCCTTTACCCTCTCCCACAGCAGCCCCAACCACACAACAGGCCCCCACCCCCACCTTTCAGGGCACTCCCAGCCTACCTTATTGTCGTACCCTCCATCTGGCCCGCTGGTCCCGGCTGCCCCTGTGGCCCACCTCCTGGCCTCCCCTGGGGCCTCCCGTCCTGTCCTCCAGCCCACCTACAGCATCTCCCACCCGGCAGGCATCGTGCATCAGGTGGCTGTGGGTATCAACCCGCGGCTGCTGCCCTCCCCCACTTTACACCCGCAGGGGCAATTCAAGCCTCTTTTCCCCCCTCACTCTTACATCGCCTCGCCTGCTTACGGCAGTTTCCCTCTCAGCCCTACCAAAATCAACCAGTACCCCTACATCTGAGTGTGGCTGCTCTGGTACATTTTCTACCACCTGGGGGCTAAAAAATAAAAATAAAAAGGACAGAATCTATCTCAAAACCACAAACAACATGGCTTTCAGGTCTGAAAACCAGGGCACAACCACAGAGAAAGCAAGCTATTTTTTGAATTATGTAAACTTGGGTGTAAATGAACGAAGCTTTAAAAAAAAAAACGAAAGAAAAACTTCAAACGGTGGCGACGGTGTGGCAAAAATCAAGAAAAGAATAATGTATGAATGACAGACTGAAAGAATGAATGAGTCGTTCAGCTCACACCTAATGTGTTTTGCACATTTGATATACCTTTGCATTGGATCTTCTACGAATACTCCTCAAGACAGGTTAATAATAAAGTTGTTGTGAAATCGTTAGAACCCCCCTCCCCCCCGGTCCCAGCTATTTTTCTACATTGCCTTCTTATGTGTGCAAGACACATTCACATTTGTAAAGCCATCCCAGTCTCTAGCTCTAGATCGACAGATGCACACGTCGTCCACAGTGTACGTTGTACCGCGTTTGAAGTATTTGTACCTTTTCGGTGTCTTTTTGGTGTTCGCAATGTCAAGTCAGTTATCAGATTTAACTAGGGTTGTTCCTCACGCTGCATGTGGTCTTGCATGAGCAAAAATGTAAACGGAAAGATGCATAGACGTTGCTCTTATTGTTCGTGTCACAAGACTCGCTGCATTGTATAACTGTCCTCAGCCATAGTGCCTTACATATTTGAGGTTGTTATTGTTAACTACTTATATATGACTATATACATGAATATTAATGTACTGGACTGCAGCACTTGAAATTCCAATCAGTCGATGCATCCTATGTGTGAGTATGTATATGCACATGTGTATATGTCCATGCATAGCCTGCATGGATGTGATCTATATATCGCGGACAGCGGTGCTTCTCTTTTTGTTTTTCGGAGTCTGTGCATATTTCTGTCTGTAGTGACTTTCTTTTCTGTTCTCTAGAAGAACAGCATGCTTTGCTGTTTGCGAATGCCTGCTGTTTCCTTAAAAAAACACTTTTTTTCCTCCTCTCAGTTTCCGAATGAACTAGTGTACAAAGTGCAAGTACTGAGTATTGCTTAATATTTGATAATCACTTTCTATTTAGTGAAACTCTTACTACTAACAGTATTTGTACTGTTTAAAAACTGCAATACAATCTAAATAGTCGTCGATTATATTCGTTTTTTTGTTTTTTGTCTTTCTGCTTTCATTTTGAGTGTTTTCACCTTTTATCGTAGATGTTTAGAAGTGTGACGGGCATGGCTTTGATTAGGTAAGATTTAAAAAAAGTTGCTAATTAATTTACGGTATGGAATCTTCTTAGCCTGAGCAAACCATGCAGTATTTGATATACAACCATATATGGACATATATTATAGAGCTAGACTATTTAGTACAGATGCTTGATACGGTGTGAGTTAATTGTGTGCAATTCCCTCATTTATGCATGTGTGACAAAGTTAACTTTTCCCTTTTTACATCACACCATTTGTTAAAGGCTTAAGGCTTATCAACTGCTTCTTTTACACATTCCATCAGGGAGGATATATACATCACACATATATATGTGTGATGATAGTACATACATATATATATATATGCTGTGTGTGCATTTTCTTTGTTCATTTAGTAGTTTATGTGCGTACTATTTTATTTCTCATCTTTTGATTTTCAAATGAAGTTGCTTGTGCAGCACCAAAGACTGTAATTCATTTCTCGAGCAAGGTAGCTATTCTTGTTTGCGTAGACCTCAGTCGTACTGTAGTCGTAGGATGGGGTTTAATTAAAAACAACAACAAAAAAAGTTATATTTAAATGAAAAAAAAAAAGAAAAAGAAACAGTCAATGTTTTTGTCTAGCTTTTTGGGCAATTAATGAGTCGTATCATTTCTTTCTTGAATGTATCATAGATAAGCTGCTATATGATAATTGCCACTTCAATAGCTGTGAAATTAGGTGATTTCTCTCTGAGTTGGAACCTAGCGTTTTGTGTTGGTCCCTAATTATCTGAAATAGAAGTGGGTTTGATTTCTGTGTTTGCGTTCTTTTTTGGAGTGTCACTGTAACTACTGTATTGCTGACTATGAACATTTTAGTTGCGTTCGTTGTTCCTCGGGGTGCGTGCGTTTCTTTGTGCGTGGTTTTTTTGGCATCAGTATTTTAACCCTTATATTAACCTTTCGGGCTCGGCGCTTCATATAAACGATGTTTATCTGTGTAACTTAATTATGATTAATTTTTGTACGTTTTCATGTTGGTGTTTTGTACTCATCTGAAGCTGTAGCTTGCAGGATTGATTTAACTTTCTCGTTGTTCGGATACCGCGTACTCTTTGCGAGTTACAGGAGCACTGTGAGATGCCAGAAAACAAAAAAATCCATTGTATCCCCTTAAAAGGCTTCTGTAATGTTTCCACGAGTCACACACAAACGCACTTGCCACTAAGCACTTAAATAGCGAAGCTTGGAAATATTTGAATGGTAAATTTACCCCCAGATTTTTTTTTTTAACCTGTCGAGATGATGAAAAGTGTTTACCGCTACCTTTGTTCGATGTTCTATCTGGTTAAAAAATCAGTTTGATGATTTGAACTGCCTTGTGTCCAGATCGCTCTCCCCTTTATGAGTGTTTCATATCAAAATGTTTCGTCAGCGCAAAGCAGCGGCCATTGTTGTGTGTTCTTTATTGAAATTCAGTGTAAGCAGCACTGCGCATGTGTGCCTTGAGATTCAGAAGAATACGGAATTCAGTAAAGAAGAAGACAAAACAAGGGAGGAACCAGCGAATAGTTAACGCAGACCGTCTTCACGGGCCACGAGGAGGCGAAAAATACTCAAAACAGTACTTTTTATCAGATTCAGTCCAGAGAATTTGGCTTCTGATCGGCTCAGATAAAGCCTCGCAGTGAGGACTGGAACACAGTTAGACGTTAAACGACACGACACCCTGAGTCGCTCTGGCTGAACAGCAGATGCAATACTTTACATTGTGCGGTCATTGCACCACAAAGTGTTCTTAGGTGATCTCCATGCTTTACGTTAGCTTGCATGAACACATAACGTTGCTTCACTGTCGTGTCGCGCAAACAAAAGTGGGAGGAACCGGAGCGCGGCTGACATCACAGGAGTCAGTCCTGATGTTTATTTCCTGAATAGAGATCGTGATTTCTCTATCAACAACTGCAAACGCCCACATTTAAACACCGACCCTGTTGTTTTTAACTAGCTTCTGTTTTTTTTTTTTATTACTGGTTTCATTCAAGTATCACTTTGGGAAAATAAGTTTATTATGACGAGGCATATGAACTCAGCAGGTTAGTGCTTGAGATAGCTCACCAATAATGATGATAAGCATGTGAAATGTAATTCTGTCTTTTGATTCCCTCAAAGGTATTCACCAGCAATGCGCCTGCATCAACTCTCCCAAACTTATGTATAAGAATGGATGCAAGAGGAGAGAAATCTTTGAAATGTCTTGAGTTTTTTTAAGTGATTGGCACGTTGAATCGTGGACACGTTGAGGATTGCTGTAATTCAGCAGAATGACATGTGGTTTGTAAAACTGGCTGTTAAAATGGAGGCTTTGATATCCTTTAGAGATCTTAATTCAGGGTCTGTAATCATGTAAATGTGCTACTGTGTGACGCTTTGATTTAATGAAATAAGGTTTGTTTCTAACCAAAACTCTTCATTTTGAGTCTTCTGGTCATCTCTGCCAGTTTCAGAGTTAATTCACACTGCAAGTTATGGAATCATCTGTTCAGATTGCATCATCGATTACGCTTCATCATGGAATCGGAACTGTTACTGTTTTAATACCCGTAGATTTTTGTGGCTTTGTTTTTGTTATGTTTTTGTTTCAGTTGCTTATTTTATTATTATTATTTTTTATTTTGTGCTACACTAGTTTGCCATGTAGCAATTGCACTGTGCAATATTTACAGTATGAGGACTGGGAAAACTAACTCTATGGATGTGATGTCTCTTACACTTTGCGATAGTGTTTCCTCTCTAGTTCTCAGTAATTTAGGTGTGACCAAGCCTTCTCTACTTTGTCACATTAAGCGGGTTTTCCAGGTGACTCTTTTGGTGAGTGTCAAAATAAGACTTTATGGTGTATTATTGTTAAGATTCACTTTGAATTAAAAAAAATCTATTGATGCAACCCCTCCCGACTCCGGTTTTTGCTTCAGGCGCACCTCAACACTTCCTCTTCACTTTGTGACATGAACAATTCATTTAAAGTTTGGGTGTTTTGGTTAATCAGTGAATAACTTTATTTGATAATTAAGCAGAGATTTTGCAAATCATTAGCAAGGTTGTGTTGCATCAGGAATGAGGGCGACAGGAAGACATCGCTTTTTGAAATGAAACAAATTTATAAACCACACATATTCATAAGAAGTCAGAGCTGTATCAGTGTGGGGGGCAAAAACATAACAGCTTAGCCCAGAGAAGCACACATTTTTGTAGTTTTTTGTATAAATTAGACAAACATTCACATTATGATCATAGATGTCTAGTGATTAATGGGCCATAGTTGTGAGGTGGGTTTTTTCTGTAATGTTATAAATTTTGTATTCATAATACATTTTCAAAGTTTAATATTTGCCACAAAAGTTGTCATTTTAATCACTTTTTTTGCATTTTTTTGGTTCCTTATTGAGCGAACAGCACCAGATCATGACGCTACCCTGACCATGCTGCAGATTAGGTTAGTGCTCAACAGCATTTGCCTTATCTAACTATAAAAACTTTCCATCAGGGTTTTATTTTTTGAGTGCGTGGTCATTTTAACTTTTCAATCTTGCAGCAAAATCTCTAAACCTTTTAGAATGATCCCAAAACTTTTCATCTTGACCCACAAATTTGGGTCTAGAAACGTTTTAAAAGCTGAACAAGCAGCTTTGACCCAAGTTACACTACATATTATTTTATGACCAATGGTTAACCCAGGGGTATTCAATTCTGGGCCTGGAGGGCTGATATCCAGCATGTTTTAGTGGTTTCTCTGCTCCAACACACAATCACCTGTGCAGCCGCTCATCAGGCTCTGCAGAAGCAAATTAGTCACCTGCTGATTGAAATCAGGTGTGTTGAAACAGAATTTAAAAACGTGCTGGATACCGGCCCTCCACTGGTTTTAGCCTTTTGCATCAATTATGGTGAAGTCAGGTACTTTTCAGTTTTTACTTCTGGAGATCATCTCAAGACCCCCAGCCTGGTGACCAGCAGTGGGGTCTTGACCACAATGTTGGAAACCACTGTCCTATAACATCATTTCAGTAAGATCAGTTCCATCAATAATCCTGTAGTGGGATGTAGGATTTTAAGGTCTAGAGTTACCAATCAGATGGCAAATCTTTTTTTTTAGATTGGGTAATAAAGCATACACTTAACTGGATTATTTATTGTCTTCTAAAATGATTCCATATTCAAATGATTGTAACATTAGAACCAAGTATCTATGTCTATGATCAGAACTAGCAACGTCCAGCTGCAGTTTGTGAGTGTAGGGTGACCTCTTGTGGCCAAAACCAGGAACCGCAGCCAATGAAACTAACATGGCAACAGTGGTACAGATGTTGGGCAATAGTTGATCAGTTAGGAGCCAGGGGAAGGTGTGTGAGGAACATGTCTCGCATGTGAATTTGATCATTTTCTATGTTTTTTAAAAATAAATGAATAAAGCGACATTGAAACGCACCTGCTGCATATGAAGCGCTGCTTGCGTTATAGCCAGCAGGGGGCAGCCTCCACTCCATTAAGAGTTTCTCAAGCCAATTAACACTGATTCTATTTCCTTTTTTTGCGCACTTTGACCAGGAGACTGGCTGACCTAAACGATCCGCCCCCTTGTTGCTGCTGCTGCTGCTGAATGCTCACATTTCTGACTGAATCTCACCTGAATGCACCTCGGTGTCCAGCATCCATCCATCCATCCATCCACCCGCAGCAGCTGGACTGAGCTGAGCGGCTGAATGTCAAACCTCCGGCAAAGTGCGGGCGCAGCGCTGCGCCACACGCTGTTAAAGGGTGGACTGTGCGCAGCGGAGCGATAGGGCGCATTTCTTAATTTCCCTTCAACACCGCGTCCACCCCCACCCTTCTCTCCACATCTCATCCATCCAACCTTCCCCTCTCTCACCCCCCACCCCTCTCTCCCTCTTTCTCTCCGTCTCTCTCTCTTTGGACACACGACGAGCCCGGCCGTGTTCCCCCGTTCACGCACGTGGATTGATCCGATGTATTATTTACGAGCGAAACTTCCGCAACTTTTCCGCTGGATATGGCTCCCGGTGTGAGGAGTGATGGGCGGGCAGGTCACCCTGGAGCGGCGGCTGCGGATGCTGGACGCCGGCCGCACAAGACGGACGCCAGGGGAGCCAGGGGGAGGTGTGTGAGGAGCAGATTGCGCGCCGGAGCAGCAGCGGGGATGCTGGCGAACCGTCTGCTGTCTGTGGCACTGCTTCCACTTCTTGTCCGGTGCGCCGTGGCCGCAGAGGGTAAGCACTCCTCCGAGCTAGGAGCTCCCAACATGCTGATTTGTTGCACCAACCTCTTTGGTGTCACAGCTGCACTGCGTGTGGCATTTACCGCGAAAGGCAGAGAGAGAGAAAATATGTGGAAATGGATCTTTTGTTTTACGCAGGCAGCGTTTTGTAATTTACTGCAGGGTGCATGATTCATGGGCTGTGCGGATTGGAGCTGCGGTGGGGTGAAATCAAAGAGAAAAAATAAACTTCTACCCTTTAACTGTCTGTGATTCATGCACTTGTGAGCTCTGGCTCTTTGCACAGGAATAAGATTTGTCCTAAAGGCTAAACATGGATGGAGTCACTGACCAGACTGGTCAGATCTTGATCTGATTGCACTGAGCCTGAGTAAGCAACAAGAACCCTTTCACTCGGTGCTCTTCACTTCATCTTTTTGTTTTTAGTTTGCTTTGCATTTCCACAGCAGAGGCTCTAACATAGTAATATGGTCTGTAACGAGCTGCAGGGAGTTATTCTGGGAATGCAGTGCATCTACAGGGCAGTCTGTGCTTCAGAGCATCTGGGACAGCACTAATGACACAGTGGTCCACTGTGGGGCTGTTTAGGAGAGCAGCAGCTGAGGTAAGGCTGGCCCATTTCGCTGCCCTTCAACCAACATATTCAGAAAGTGCTTGCCTGTGAAAGACAATTCCTCTCTGCATGTGCACAGATTTGGCTGCACCCGTTCTTCTCTTATTGTGCCACAGATGGCCCTGAAACGGTCTGCATAGCCACAGCTGATAAAGAGACCGAGACAAGATGCTCTTTTTGCAGGTGCTAAACAAACAGTGGCTCACTCGCTCGCCCTTCGCTGGTCTGCAAACTGATGTCGCGGCTATTCTCACCTCTGCTGATGCACTGCTACAGTTGCAGAGTCTCCTCCTCCTCCTCCCTCCTCTTCCTCACAGTGAGCACATCCATTCTTAAACACAAGTGCAGCAGGACCACCTAAGCTATATTGTACATTTTGGGTGACAGAAGCACAAGAGTACATTTAATGTTGGATTCCAGGCCTTAGAATCAGTGCAGCAAATCAGATCTGAAGCTGAATCTTCTCAGCAAACACAAACTGGAAAACAGCAGGAACGTAAAGGCCTTTACACCACTCCAATAACCTTCAAAAGGAATCTCTGAATTTTAGCTCATCTAAAATGTTCGTATTTGTGGTTCCTTATGGATATTTTATCCATCCATCTGTCCGCTATCTGTTGCATAACCCAAGTCTCCCCAGTGGCGGCTCATCCTGTGGGATCTCAGGCTTGAGAGGACATATAATATCATCACTAAGTTCTGGGTCTTCCCCTGTAGGCCTGTTTCCAGTGGGATGAGCCTCCGGAGGGAGAAGACCAGGAGGCATCTTAGTCAGATGCTTGAGCCACCTCCGTTTACTCCTTTTGATGCGGAGGAGCAGCGGCTCCTCTGATGACAGAACTCCTCACCTAATTTCTAAGACTGATCATGAGCCCACTCTCTTGGAGTGAGGGTCAGAATGTAGACTGCAGGGACAGACCTCTGGCTAACCGTGCCTTTCCACGGGACGCGCAAGCATCACGTTACATTCGCCAAATATTATACGCTGCAATTAGCCGCCATTATAGCGTATGGTGCGTTTCCATGAAGGGTTACATTTTAGAAGTGTCCCAGAAGCATAGGGACATGTTGCTTATGTTTCGAGTCTATTTTTTTATGCGCTACACTTCCAGAAAGTGCCAAAGTTCAGATCGAGCCAAACAGGAAGTCAAACACAAAAGCAGTGTAAAACATCTGGAAACTTTAAAAATAAAAGTCAGGGCCAAATATCCAGTTACTTACCTATTAAAAAATTACATCATGAAACCTCCGTAACGGCGGTAAACAGAAGAGAAAATAAACCACAGACCTTTCTGGATACATGCTGTCGTCCTTTTCCTTGATTGTTATCGTGTAAACTGCTGAAATCAAACGTGGTGTTGCAAATCTCTCATCATTTCATGACGTTGCGGAACCAGCTGCGTGGAATGCTTTTGCTGCTGTTTCACGTCTGAAACGCTCCCGTAGGAAGAGCTCGTGGGTAAAACACGTCTATTACGCTCCGTTTACCCATCCAGTGGAAAGGCTGGGTTAGCCTTGATCCTTCAGTCAAGTTGAGGCACCATCCTCTTGAACAAGACACCAGAACCTCCAGCACCTGTCATGACTGGGTGCATTGGAAAGCCTGGCCTTAGACCTTTTATGTTTTACATAACTTGGATTCATTTCTCCAAGGGCTGCAGAGCTATTGAACCACGAGTGACCTCAGAAAGTATCAGGCATTAAACCCAGCAATTTTTAGCTTTTCCCTAATTAGTCACAGCTGTCCACTGATGGTGCTAGACCTCTCTTGCACCAACACCCAGGGCCAAATCAGAATCACAGATTAACCTGACGTACATTCTTTTGGACTGCAGCAGGAAAACCGGAGAAAATCCATGCATGCAGTGTGAAAACGTGCCAGTTCCATGCAGGAAACCAGATTCACACCACTTTGCAGCCCAGGCACATATTTACAATAGATGTTTGATACACAGAATTCAAAATACTAAAAGAACTGAAAGCTCTTTGCAAGTTTCTACAGCCCAGTTGTGAGGATGCATAGGTCAGAGCAATATTTTATAAATATTTCTAAAGCTTTGAGTGTTCCCAGAGCACAGTGTGCTAATGGAAGCTTTAAGCCACCAGGACTCCTCTTAAAGCTCGCAGTCAGAAAGGCAAGCTCACGAGTGGCCTCATTCAGAGGGGTGAAGATTCAGACGTCTTCTGCACAAACGAGAGGACGGTCATAATCCCAGCTGCTTTTTTTTTGATGAAGTGGATACACTGAAGCCACCAAACTAAGGAAAAGTGTAAGTTGTCCCTTTGTTTTGGAGGCTGTCAAACAGCATCTATGGTGTGATGAGAAAGGCCCAGACTTAAACCTCCTTAAACATCTCAGGAGAGATGTGAAGATGGCACAGATGCCCCATCCAATCTGGCAGAGCTTGAAGGATATCCGCCCGGAAGAACGGGATAAAGTGTTCAAGTCCAGGTGTGTGAAGCTCAAAGAGACTTAAAGGGCTGAATCTGTGGTAGCTGTCAGTTTTAAACTGTAAAGAAAAAATAATGAAAACTGATGCGTAGCATCAAGAGTTTGACTTTAATACGCTGCAGGTGCTTGTTTGTGACAAAAATACTTTTTAGTTACAGCAAATGCACAAGTTGGTGCTGCTTACATGCATGCATGCATACGTGTGTGTGTGTGTTTCACTGAATAGCATCCTAATTTGCTGCAAGGCATTAATATCAGACTCATTCTCTGTTTCTGGACCAGAACATGTGGTTTCTATGGCGATGGTAATTTTAGACCTTGGGTATTTTCCCTTCAGACCATTCAGAAATCAGACTCCTATCCTGACTATCATTCACTCCAGATGATGCTCAGCAGCACCTTTAGGACATTTAAACCATTTTTGGGCGGCATGGTGGTGGTGCAGCTAGCGAGAAGGTTGCAGGTTCAAATCCCAGCTGCAGCCTCTCTGTGGTTAATGAGAAACCATACTCCTGTGACGTCAGGTGTGTGTCCTCCTACAACCAGAACCCGCCTGTTGCTCCTGAGTGCTGACAGCTCGGCTCTGACCTCACAAACCCTCCAGCTGTTGCCAGTCATCACTTTCTGCGTGAAGATTCATTGAAAGGAGACCTGAAAGCCATTTTCTCCCTGCAGCTCAGTCAGAGTTTTTTGGTGAATTGACAGCAAACATCGAATGGTTCGTGATGCTCCCCGTGGTTTTTCTGCTTTTTAAGCCTCTACCTGAGCTTTTTGCTTGTTTTTTTGTGCGGTGCAGCATTTTATTGCCGTCTTTTTCCTTCTCCATCCAGATAAATCCCCTTTTTCTAAAGACCTGTCAAGATGGTAAATGTACAAACAACTCTAAGGAATAGGTTTGTAAAAGAGGGAAAGCATCACTCACACTCAGTCTGCACTGAAAACCCAGATTCAGGATCATCTAGAGGACATCGTTTCCTCGTTTATTGTCTTGGTTTCACCTTGTTGCAGTTTTTTTACAGTACCTTCATTATGTGTTTCAAGTGTGAGTGATTTCTGCTTGTTTTGACATGAAAACAATGTGAGCTCTGTTTAAAACATGAGAGCAGGAAAGAAACGCTTTGATTTCAGGGGTTGTATGTATTAGTGATGACAATCTGTTTTACACCCCTGCTGTAATTCACTCCTAGAGAGATTTCAGTTTCTGTTGCAGATTAAAAACATTAACAAAGGGCAGATTTTTCACCACAGTAAACAAAGCATGCAGCACTTTTAAAGCACATAATGATAAGAATGCTAACAGGCTTCTAATTAACATCATGCACCATCTGCCGTAGATTGTCTCATGTGCAGCTCAGTGCAATCAGGGAGTATTGTTAGCACGTGACGGCTTATCTCTGCGATCACTCCTGCCTCTCGTTGTACCTTTTGGGCCTGTGTGTTCTTGTCTTTCTGCGTGTTTTGGTCCGTTCGGCTGAGGCTGATGGCAGATGAAGGCTTGGCTCTGCTGCTGCCTGAGAAAAGGGCAGCGCTGCCTGATTTATTGGGACGCTGCACTGCTCTCTGCACAAGGCCAGCGTTAATCACACTGCACCACACCGTACCACAGCAAATAAACCACACTAGAGAAGTGATTGTTTCATTTTTAAATGAAAGGACATCCACTTTTAAAGGGAAACACCAGCTTAGTTATTTTGATAGCATGTGAATATCACACTACTAAATTGGCTTTTGAAGGCAGATGAAAAATGTTCTTTTCACTTTAAAACCTGAAATGAAGGCAAGAGGAGCAAGAAACATGGCCTGTTTTAGCTCTCACAGTCCTGATGATGGGTCAGATGACATAAAATAAATGATTTGGGGAGATTTGTTAAGGTTTGTTAGCCTGGCAAGCCTTCCTATGTGAATAAATAGTCTGGCCACGACCCATAGACAGAGCTCAGTCGTGGGGCGGGATCTATGATTGTTTTTTAAACCGACTCCACACGCTATTGGACAACAAACTACGCTACAGATGTCCGTTAATGGGGCAGCCGCCATACACCTTTGAAGAAGATGCAATACATTCTTTTTCTAAATAAACTTGGACTGCACTGGTTTAATTTAAACTAAGATTAGTAATCACAGATTAGTAAAACTAGGTTTAAAAAGACTTAAGGCTGGTGGTGGTCGAAAGTGTACGGAAGGACCAAATCAGGGCACCAAAATTTTCACTGGCCCCCCTTATAAAAAGTGTCTGGGGCACCACTGCTTTGTGGAATTTTAAAAATATGGCTCACAAAGCTCAGATGTGGTTTTTGACATGTTTATTATCAAATTCTAATAGAATCCCATTATGTATTTATCTACTATTGTTTTTAAAGCTTTGCATTTTGACTCAGAATCCTCTGCGGACTGTGACATTTTGGTAAATCCCTTCAAACAATTGGAAAAGGTAATGAGGGGATATTAACAGATACACGCACATTTATTACACATTTATTCAAAATGATCATTTAGCATATCTGCTTGCATCATGGCTGCTATAGAGCCATTGTAGCTCATCATTACCAGCGTGTGAATGTGTGTGTGAATGGATGAATGATACTTTGGAGTCCTCTGACTCTATACAAATGCAGGTCATCATTTAACCTGGACTCCACGCTTCTAGATTCTTCTTTTGTATGTTCTTTGCTCTTGAGTCAGCGCTCACCTGTTGTTGCCGTTTGTNCTAGAGGCAGGAAAAAAGAAACGATGCTCACGAGCGACGCGCCCGGCTCTGCGAGTAACTGCAGCCCAGCACGGGAGCGTGCACAGACGGCTATGTTACACAAACACAAAAATACCATTACCTGACCCTCTTCACACGCTCTCACGCCACACCTCCAATATCTCACGCTGAAAAGGCAACTCCCCGCCGCTCTCACGGACAATATTGCGGCGAAGCAATCCACGCTGCAGCCCTGATCACAGCTAATGCTACTACTGTAGCATGATCACAGCTAATGCTACTGCACGCTAGCTCTCTCTGAGTCATCGGTGAGGTCAGATCATTGTCATCATCTCTAAACACAACCTATAATGTTTCTTACCTGCTCACTAGGAAATGAGCCATGGCAGCATCCTTTTTGAGTCCCAGATATAGTTGAAGCAGCCTCCATTCGTCAATCACGTATCCGATATAGATTCGGGTCCCTGCCTGTCTTTTACCATATTTGGTTTTTGACTCACGAGATGCCGCTGAATAAACTTCCTTTGTGCCACGCTTGGTCGTTTGCTGGTTGCAGTAGAATCCATTCCCACAGTTCTTCTTTTGGAGTTTGGCGGTTGGCAAGCAACTTAAGGTGCATTAGCTCCACCTACCGATCTGCAGTGTCGAACACATTTTCTTTCTGTTTTGAAGCTGTCGTGAACGCGCAAGCAGTGTCAATTGACGCCACATCCGTAGGGCAGCGCGGGAAATTTGTGACCGAACTGCAGCGCATTTTGCAGCAAACAGCCTGTTCAAGAAAATGGAACGATACATGGGTGGCCTCATTCTTTTTGGTTTATAACGCTTCATCACCCATTAGCTTTGAAAAAATGAACATACATGTTTAATTTTTTACAGATTTTTTAAAGATCCTGCCTCTAGTTCCTTTAATGGGGCAGTCTGCCATACACCTTTGAAGAAGATGCAATACATCCTTTTTCTAAATAAACTTGGACTGCACTGGTTTAATTTAAACTAAGATTAGTAATCAGAGATTAGTAAAACTAGGTTTAAAAAGACTTAAACCAGGTTTAAGGCTGGTGGTGGTCGGAGGGACCGGTGGCGCCAGTGTACGGAAGGACCAAATCAGGGCACCAAAATTTTCACTGGCCCCCCTTATAAAAGTGTCTGGGGGCACCACTGCTTTGTGGAATTTTAAAAATATGGCTCACAAAGCAGAATCATGGTCAGATGTGGTTTTTGACATGTTTTTTTATCAAATTATAATAGAATCCCATTATGTATTTATCTACTATTGTTATTAAAGTCTTGCATTTTGACTCAGAATCCTCTGCGGACTGTGACATTTTGGTAAATCCCTTCAAACAATTGGAAAAGGTAATGAGGGGATATTAACAGATACACGCACATTTATTACACATTTATTCAAAATGATCATTTAGCATATCTGCTTGCATCATGGCTGCTATAGAGCCATTGTAGCTCATCATTACCAGCGTGTGAATGTGTGTGTGAATGGATGAATGATACTTTGGAGTCCTCTGACTCTATACAAATGCAGGTCATCATTTAACCTGGACTCCACGCTTCTAGATTCTTCTTTTGTATGTTCTTTGCTCTTGAGTCAGCGCTCACCTGTTGTTGCCGTTTGTTATTTTACAGAATTTAGGGGTGAATGACTTCAAATGATATTTTGTTGCATCACTGATTCACAAAAACAAGCAAAGAGGCTGATCAGATTCGGCCAAGTCCTAGAACTTAATCAGCAAATCACTTTGTTGAGTCTCAGTTTGCAGTAACAAGAAGTAAACCTCCTCAACACACTGCCACACATTATTAATGTTGTTATGACCTACAAATGTCTCATTAGTTACAACTCTGGCAGCATGAAACAGCCTTTGTCCCACTGTAGTCAAGCTGCTGTCTGCCTCACTAACTAAAAGTCAATGTTTGCAACACTTTTGTTGCTCCGTTGATGCCGACTTGTGTCCAGTCTGATTAGAAATGGGGTTTAGTCTGTTCACTTGCCAGCTACTGCTTCTCATTTGGATCATTCAATGGCTGTTATGGGATTTGCAAGCAAATTGCAGCTGCAGGAATATTAGAAAGTGGCTGTAAAATAATACAGCTGGCCAACAAGAGGTTGAACACGTCTCCTTGGTTGGTTTTGCAGGAAAAATTGATGTTTTCTTATTTTCTTTGTTTATTTTTCTTAATTCTTCTTGCATTTATCATTTTTCTTGTCAAAAGCCAACACAGTTGATTGGTAGCTTAGCACTGACCCTATCAAAGTCTATGTTTTAAAGTGTTTTTATTTTAGTGTCTTTAACTGATAACAGTAAAAAAAAGACCCAAATAAATGACCAGAGATTCCTTCACAGTTGGTTGGTGACCTCAATTTTTTTCTTTTTTGGTTGTAGGAATTTTCACAAGCAGCTCTGTCTGGATTTTCACGTTTTGTCATGTAAATTTGGGTTTGTTGAGCTTTTGTGAGCAGTTAAATGATTCAGTCATTAACCCAATTACATCATAGTAGCTGGAGTTCTGTTTCGCTCTCCAAGCAGAATAATTAAACAACATAAACTGTAAAAAATAAATATAAGTTTAATGTTACAACAGCTTTATTCACATCCTTTCACTCACATGTGCCTTATATTCTAAAACAATGCATAGAAACCATTCATCCTTTCAGTTGAGTTGTGTGTGGTCCTGAGTTTGAGGCAGGAAATGATTTTTCCCCCTCACTGAAACATTCCATTCATTTGTAGAAAATCCTTTGATATTGAATCCCAGTCACATCTCCGATTCACACGCTCTGATGTCTAGCTTTAGTAGGCAGGTTGAGGGTGGAGGCAGTTTTTGTTGCTTTAGAGATGTCGGCCTCTGTGAAGCATCGAGTGTAAGTAAAACTCAGAGATTATTAAAGGAATAGTTAAACAGTTTTAGGCGTCTATTGGCTAATCAGGCTGTCTCTGGACATCAAAACAGTTTTCTGGCAGATTATAGAAGCTCTTCTGTTTGAGTCAAACTTGAAAAAATCAAACAGGTAAAGCTTTAAAGACCAAGTTCACTCATTTTTTCAACACATTTGCAGTGGTCTCTAGTATAAATAAATGCCTTGTGAGTCGATCTCTGTGGGGAAAAAAGCTCTCGTGCTCCTGTTCCAAGAACTAGAAGTGAGCCACAGCAGAGGTGAGCTGAAGATGGCAGGATTTGGAGTCTTATTGCCTGATATTTAGACATCTCGTTTCTGATTGGCTAACAGCAACTTGACTCTACCACTGACTGATGATTTATCTCCACAAATAACACAAGCCTGGAAGTCCCCAGTGAGTCGTAGCGGATGGCTGCTCATACTGAGCCAGGATCCTCTGGAGGTTTCTTCCTGTTAAAAGGGAGTTTTCCTTCCCACTGTCGCTACATGCTTGCTTAGTATGAGGATTGTCATACTAGGAGTGTCAGTGTCTTGATGCAATCTGCTGGGTTCCTTATATAGGAAACTTTTTTACTGATTGGCTTAATGAACTGAACTGTATTGGAATGTTTACTTTGTGAAGTGCCTTGAGACGACTTGTCGTGATTTGGCGCTATATAAATAAACTGAATTGAATTGAAGTTTTGCCGTGTTGAGGAGTTGCTAATGCTAACGGTTAGCTTCTACTTGCTGAGACACGCCCTGCTCTCTCCTGGACGATAAGCCAACAATAGCCTTCCCCGTCGTGAGCGAAGATGGGTGAGTCCATGAATGCTAACTTGACATTATGACTTGCAGATGTCACTGACTTTTCAAATCCGAGTTTCCCCGTCTGTTTTCTATTGGGGGCAAATGTGGGAAATAGGGGTGGAAGACTCAGGCTCAGAATGACCCATCATATTTCAAAAATCAAGTAAAAAACAAGCAAAACATGTATTTAATGTGAACCATTTTTCAGCGCATTCTTTAACCTGTAACATGCAGCAATTGTTAAAGGAAGGGAGATCCAGCGCAAGTTTTAAAGTCACATATCTGTTAAGCCAATATGTTTAACTGCTTTCTTTCATACAGCAAATACATAAAGACTCTCGCGCACACAAAAACAGAATAAAGATTTGAAAGCATAAAAAAATCATGTTTCACAGGAAACACTAGATAAATCTTTACATTGTACAACTGAACCTTCATGTTTTTCCTCTTTAATTCAAACATCAAATCACATCAGGCAAAAATTGTCCTCATTCTGATGCAGTTCTGTCCTATTTCCTTTTTTCCCCTAAAGGAACCCTGCTGAAAAGAGGCGTCTTAGCTGAGCGAGATAAATCTTTCCTAAAAAGATGGCTCCCGCAGAGACGCCCATCCTCTTAGCTGTATCTGTTGACAGGATGTATGAGGCTGGTCAAATATCAAAATGAGAGCTGCTAAGACTTTGTGAGAAATGGTGAACTGCCTGCCAAGATGATCAGAATGTCTCATCAAAACATTTTTGACATCTTTGCCTTACTTTTCTGTTAGCATCATGGATAACTGGAAAGAGAGAGTAGATTGGAAAACCTGCAAAAGGGGAAAAAATGTTTTATGGTTTCCAAGAAAATAAATAAAACATATATATATATATATATATATATATATATATATATATATATATATATATATATATACTTCAGAATATTGAGCCAAAAGGAAAAAACATCTCCTTCACTAAACAATGTATTTAATTTAAAAAAACAGACAACCAATTGACTATTTGAGACATAACTGTATTCACAACAACAAAATAAAAATTCTAAGTTTTAAAATTAATCTGTTTATTATCAATTTAATAATCTGTTTTGTTTTTTTAAGTAATTACACAACAATAAAACAGTAAAAAGAAAAAAAAAGGCCCTTGTCACCTGTAGATTATCCAGCAGGGGGCAGTAGACACGTGTAGGACTGGATATGGCAGATATTTGAAGAAGATACGAATCCTAATACATCTGGAGTAGGGCTGCACAATATATCGAAAATTTATCGTTATTCAGAATGCGCAATAGGCATATCGCAAAGAACAGAAAAATATCGCAATTAATGGTCATCTCAGATTTTTGCTACACAAAATGCATTTTGTCAATCAAATAGAGCCCTTCACCCATTTGGCCAATCGGTTGGGTTCTTATAGGTTAGATGCCTTGGTGCCTAGGTGGACGACACTTCATTTGAATGGCTATCAAACACCTGAGTTAGCTTAGAGGGCGTCGCAACGACTGAGCGTAAGACGTGTGTGGAAAATGTTAGCGAGAAAGAACTCATAATTCAAACAGCATGACTATTATTTCAAAGTACTTGTGTTCAACAAACACAAGTACTTTGCAAGACATGCCAAACACTTGTGGCAACCAGGGGCGGGGTTAGGGGGTGGCTACTTGGGCTCAAGCCCTGGATGTTTTCCGAAAAGCCCCGAATCTAAAAGTTACTGTTACAAGTGTAAAAAAATGCTTCTATGTACACACACACACACACACACACACACACACACACACGCACACACACACACACACACACACACACACACACACACACACACACACACACACACACACACACACACACACACACACGTCCAGTTGTATGTTTTAACACTTCAGGATTTAAAACAAATCATTCTGTGTTTGTTCAAGTCTATTTGAGGTACAAAAACACAACAAATTCCACCTTGTCATTGTTTTTTCTTTTTTACTGAAACAAAGCCAAAGTTGAAAGGTTCTGAAAGGTTCTGATAGAATTATTGATTTGTTTAATTTTAATATCGATTCTGGAATTTTTCAGCTGGCGTCTCCATTGGTTACCATGAAAACAATGCTGCACTTTTTAAACCCTTCTGATTCTGTGACTTGTTAGAGGACATTTTCAACCTCCAGAGGATAGCTCAGCATCTTCACAGAAACGGTAAGAAAAATAAAGCTTTTGTCACTTTTTGGAAGGTTTTATGCTCCTCTGTCCCTCTGCAGTAGCTTTTTGAAACTTTGATTTTGGAAACTTTGGATTTGAGCAGTTTTGTCATCAAACTCTTTGCTATTAGTGCATGAATGCAGCAGAATCATATTAATAATAAAGGTTATTTGGGCTGCCAGGGAGATCTTTAAATGGAAATCAATACATTTTAATTATTATAAAAGTACTGTTTGCATAGCTGCCCGTCATATCTTCACCAGAATTAGTTAAACATAGCTGCATCTTGTAATAGCTAATTTCCACAGCATTTCCTCAGATATGTTGTGTTCTTTTGAATATTCCAGAGGGGATTCCTGGATCGAGGAGAGGAGTGAAGCGTCACCGATAGGAAAATGTCGTCACTGGAAGAGGTGGGTTGATTTCACTTGTAGAACTGAGATTTTGGTCAAAAGTGTTGCTTTAGATAAACACATTTGCCAAACCTATAAACATAAACATGAACTCTGATGCTAGGAAACATCTGAAGCATTTGACAAAAGTGTAATCTGTTATAGAAAGTTGTACTTATAAATGTGGTGTCTGGTACACAACTATTATGTAAATGTATAATGATAGAACTTTGTTTATCTGCTTATAGTTTTCCAAAAGTAAACATCAGTTTGTGAGAGAACATTTATGGAAGCACTTGTATTAAAAGTTTTTTGTTTACTTTTTCTTTATTTCAGCCTACCGACAAGACCAAGAAGCGTTACTGCTGTGACCATTGTGACAAGAGCTTTGATTTACCATCAAAGTTAAAGCGTCACCAACGTGTCCACACCGGAGAGAAGCCATTTCCCTGTGACCAGTGTGGGAAAAGCTTTACCACCTCATGGAGTCTGAAAACTCACCAGTGGATCCACACTGGAGAGAAGCCATTTCCCTGTGACCAGTGTGGGAAAAGCTTTAGTCAGTCAGGGCATCTGAAAGAACACCATTGGATCCACACCGGAGAGAAGCCATTTCCCTGTGACCAGTGTGAGAAACGCTTTACCACCTCAGGGAGTCTGAAAACTCACCAGTGGATCCACACTGGAGAGAAGCCATTTCCCTGTGACCAGTGTGGGAAAAGCTTTACCACCTCATGGAGTCTGAAAGAACACCTGCGGATCCACACTGGAGAGAAGCCATTTCCCTGTGACCAGTGTGAGAAACGCTTTACCACCTCAGGGAGTCTGAAAGAACACCATCGGATCCACACCGGAGAGAAGCCATTTACCTGTGAGCAGTGTGGGAAACGCTTTACCACCTCAGGGAGCCTGAAACGTCACCAGCAGGTCCACACAAGAGAGCAGCAGTAACGTGTGACCAGTTCAGGCAGTTTTAGTGTCACCATCAACATTTACCTTGATGGACCAGAAATCATTTTAATGGGTCAGAGTTTCAAGCCCAGAACATCGTTTTAATAATATCAATCTGCATTAACTCAATGTGTGACGTTTTCTTTTAAATGCAAATATACACCAAACAATGATCGTCTTTGCATAACCAATCATGCTAAATAACTGCATTTAAAAGCTTTTGATCCTTGTTTTATAAAAAAAAACCTTCTGCAACCTCTGAGTATCAGTTTTGAAAGAGGACAGCCCACAGTAACGATGCAACTCTCAACTGTTCAGTGCATAGAAAAAAATTTAAATATTATCATTTTACTGTTGAGAATTTCAGCTCAAGGCAGGAAAGTTTCTAATGTTTTTCAGAATAGTCAGATGTACTTAGTGGTTTAATATTTGGTTTGTAAAAAATAAAATAGGGCTGCACAATGCTGCAGTGGTTAGCGCTGTTGCCTTGCAGCAAGGAGGTCCTGGGTTCACATCCCAGCCTGGAGTATCTGCATGGAGTTTGCATGTTCTCCCTGTGCACGTGTGGGTTCTCTCCCGGTACTCTGGCTTCCTCGCATAGTCCAAAAATATGACTGTCAGGTTGATTGGTCTCTCTAAATTGTCCTTAGGTGTGAGTGTATGTGTGCTTGGTTGTTTGTCCTGTGTGTCTCTGTGTTGGAGCTAGGCACCAGCCCCCCGCGACCCTGCGTGGATAAGCGGGCACAGACAATTGATAAATGGATGAAAAAATAAAATAGCTTCACAGAGTTTTTGCACAACCAGACAAACGTCCAAAAGAAGCAGTTTATAGTTGAAGCTGAATGTATGTGTTGTTTCTGTGCAAGATGATTACTTAGGTAGACGTACTTGGGTTTGCAATGATTCAGTGTTTTTTATACAGACTTTATTACAGAACAATGGGGAAGAACTATAGACAGTGTTTGTGAAAACATGTTGGACAGTTGTAAAACTACAGACGTATTTTAATATTGTCTGACAAAACATGCTGGCTGATGCACGTCTCCTCTAAACATTTACAAATAAAAATTGTTTTGCACAAACTAATAAAACCTATCACTCCTCTGGGCTAAGCCCCGGAACTTCTTTAACGCAAAATCCGCCCCTGGTGGCAACCACGAGGGGAAACATGACAAATCTCCATTGTCACCTCCAACACAACCATAAAGATCTATATACTGGGCTCTAGAAAGCTAGCGTTAGCAAACCCAAAGTCTCTGATGTTAAGACAAGTAAGAGCACAACAGCCCAGCAGACGACCATGGGTGGAACTCCTTATTAGAAACCATCAAAGCGGTACAAGGTAATAATGGAAGTAGTCGTTAAGTGCGATGGGAGTAAATATATTCGTTTAGCTCTGTAAATGTTCTACAGCGTTGTCCTATTGTTTTAAATCGCTCCAACATATTTTAATGATTATTGTTTACAAAAATATTGAAACAGATCATGCTAATTTTGTAATGTAAACTTGCATGATTTCATTTTGTTACTGTATTAATACTAATGACAGAGGATGGAGTGGTGTGTCTAAAGTATATATACAAAAACTGCAGATTTAAGTATTTGTTCATTTATCGCAAGTAATATCGATATTGCAATATTAAGCACTGTTATCGCATATCGCAGGTTTTCCTAATATCGTGCAGCCCTAATCTGGAGGCTTTAACGCAACACTTAATAAGTTTCCCGCTTCTCACTCCTACCCATTGAAAGTGGAATTAAAACTGTCTTAAACAACCCTGCTGTGCTAACAGCAAGCTAACCCTAACACGATGCAACTAATGCTAAAACAAGCCACGAAGTAAAAAGATCCACACTGCTGGACAAAAACTATTACTACTTTCAAGTCCAGTAGCAACAAAGCCAGGTCACCATCAATTTGTAATTTCCTAGTCTCCTTTAGCTCCCTCAAATGTGTGTAGGCTGCACCAATGTGCACTCTGGTTGTAGTTCTTTGCTTCGTCTCTACAGACATTACTCTGTTACGTTTACTTCCAGGCTCCGCCATGATGCCAACAAAAAAGCTAAATTCTTCTTCTTGTGCTTTCTATTAATGGTCAACAAACTGAAAAAGCTAACTGCTAACTTTTATATCAGCTAGTGAGCACCACCTAGTGTTCCTACCAGTGTTGTTTTTGGTTGGGCATCTTAGTTTTAGTCTTAGTTGTGACGAAAATGCATTTCAGTCTTAGTCAGTTTTAGTCGGCTAAAATTCTAAAAGGTTTTAGTCAGTTTTAGTCGGCTAAAATTCTAAAAGGTTTTAGTCGACGAAGATTTTTGCTTTTAGGTTTACAAAAAATTAAACAGAGTATTAGTCTTTAACAAATTATTTTATATGTGAGACGTACTCTGAGCTACTGGAGTGAGTTTCATACCAACATCATTTATTTTAGGGCTAAAGGAGATAAAACACAATCTTAGCTGCCCCAGATTTTGTTCAGTAAAACAATAATCCCCAGATTGGTATTTTTTTTACTTTATTGATAATCACTATACTACAGTATATATAATTTATTGCTTGAGTGGGGGAGGATCTGAGTTTGGAGCATCCTATGGTACCCTAGGGGTGGGTTCATTGGGGGGTCTGGTGCTGGGGGGTTGCCACCCCGTTCTGGGGATGCTTGGGTGACCTTAGGGGGTCCTTCTGGCGGCCGTGTGTGGGGCCTTGGGAGGTCTTGACGGGGTCACAGGCCACTGCCTGATAGCCATATCACTCTTGGGTGGGTCTGGGTGAGGACTCGGTGGCCTGGGGGCGCTCGTCCCTGGTCGGGGGTCTGGGTTGGGCCTGGGGAGACTGGGTCCTGGCTTGCATGCTGCCGGGGGCATGGGCAGGTGCATGTGGCAGAGCCTGGCCCTAACTCAGTGGCCTCAGGTGGACCTTGGTACCTTCTCAAATGGCTAGAAGACTTCTATTCCATCGTGCGGGAGGGGGATCTCCAGGAGGGGGAGGAATCAATTCTGCCTGGGTGTCTAATGTCTTGTGTAGTCTGGATGTTGATCAAATGCGAGGGTGGGAGTAGATATTCTGCTGGGGTGGGGCTGAATTGGTGACCTTGGGCTCCGTGGGGCTCTCTGACGCTGCTGCGGTGGGCCCTGACCAGATGGGCTGGGGTCTCCTTTCCCCGGGAACGGGGGTTCATATTGGGGTCAGCGGGGGAGCTGGCTCCCTGTGAGGGCTTAGGCCCCCCAGTCTTTCCTCCCCATTCTCAGACATTTCCCTTCTCCTGCTCCATCACATCACCACACACACATACACATAGGGCCTTGGGGTAAGTGCTAGTTCTGTGGGTGTGGGTATGATTCCCATCTCTGCAGTCCCGTGGTGGCCTGCGCCCCAATTTTAATTTGCATATTAAACATTTCCATCAACGACATTTCATGCAGATTCAGACTTAGGGCCTTGGAGGGGGGCACACACTCGATGGCACCTGTAGAGGGGGATCACTCAGCCTCCTCAATGCCCACTTCCAATTTTAAGCTGCACCTAGACACCGACTGTTCTGGGGGGGAATTGGGGTTGTGTTCTGACACCAGATGATGTAGGCCAGATGATGTCTGCGCTGCCACCCCCCAACCGCAAAATGCACTCCAACAACACGCATCAACACCACATTAGAGCAGGCGGAGGGAGACTAGCTTCAGGCTGGGCTTGGGGCTCACCGTCGTCATCTCCTTGGCCTTTGGCACGGCTGCTGGTTGGCCTCCCCTGGAGAGCCTCTGCGCCCACATGGTGCTCACATGGTGCTCTCACAAGTATGGGCTTGGGTGTTTTTAACACATAACCTAAGGCTGTGGTTGGCACTATATGCACTAGGATTTATTACCGTGCTCTTTTCAGCAAAAATTGCTACTGTTATACATCCTCATGTTGTTGGTGCAGTGATGTTTTGGTTCTGTTGTATTTTTTGTGTCCCCTTGTTTTTTTTTCTCTCTTTTTCTCTTTCTGCAGGTCTAGAAGTGGATTCTTTTGCATCCTTTATTGTGTATTTTTGTGAATCCCCCCCTTCCTTTCTCTTTCATTTCCATGTCCGTTGAAATTTTCACCAACCGAAAACATTTCTAATAAAGTTCTGATATCAAGTAGGGTGTTATAGCTGAATCTATAACGAATCACCTGTGAGAATAAAACTGTAAGGCATGTTTTCGGCACTCAGACATTAATTTTGCTATACAGCCAAACAGGACATGGGAAAAAAAAAAACACTTTTCAGTCTGCTCCACCGGTAGCCTGGCAAGCCATCCTATATATGTGTATATATAGTCTCGCCACGAACCATTGACGGCTCTCAGTCATGAGGCGGGATTTACGGTTGTCTTTCAAAATGTCAGCACGCAATTGGATAGCGCTAGGACCAATCAGAGTAACGAACAGCGTGACGTAATCACAGCAACGGAAAAGCGGGAGGCAGCAATGGCGTCTAACATCAATGATTTCTGTCGTTTTTGTATGAAAAACATGCGAATATCAGGTGTACTGTTATTACTGTTTATTACTGTTTTGTTTTCACAGTTGTGATGAGCAGACTGGTATTTTCGGAAAGCACTGCAGGGTAAACGGATCTTGTTGAGGGTATTGGTTAGCTATTATAGTTTTTAAAATTTTACAATTTTAAATGTGATTATTTTGAATGTTTTGTATTTTGAAATAATGGACCCTAGGAAGATTAGCAACCACTGCTGTGGAAGCTAATAGGGATCCAAATAAACAATAAACAATAAACTGGGACATTGCACTACTTAGTTTGATAAAAATAAGAAGCCGCTAAGTATAGCCGACAGACTTACGCACGTTGGAGTCTAAATAATCCAATGTTAATGACAAAGCCATTTCAAACGAGCGTGTTTCCTGCGCCGCCGCCATGTTGCTTGGGTTCGCGGCCGCAGCGCTGACGTCATCGGCTACTCCCACTCTGTGATTGGCCCACAATATAGAGCGCTGTGATTGGCCCAACCAAAACTATAGCGAGATGTGACTGGACAGCCACAGGCTGCGAGGGTTCCTATGAAGCGTGCCTAGACCAAACTCTGCAAAGCAAGAATTTGGTCTAGTTCACTAGGCTACTCCACCGGAGCATAGCAAAGTAAACTACATAGACCATGATCCTTTGCTTCCGCGTCATTGGCCAGTTCGCCAATGGGAGTGCGTGCAGCCCACACAGCAAAGATAAACAAACATGGAGTATGGAGGCTACAGCGGTGAACGCAGCACGGAGGATTCCAGTCAAAGTATTTTATGCTGTCTTATTATCGTGAGCCTCCCCACAATATCGCAATAAATATTGTATCGTGAGGTGACAATATCATATCGTGAGATTTGGATATTGTTACACCCCTATAATTAACATGAATTCACAGATTTCTATAATTCCAAATATGCTAATTTACTCTCTCAAAGACAGGGTTTATGGTTTTAAAAATTCTATACTTTTCCTTTTTAATAGCTCTTTGTTTTCTCAACCTTCCTCACAATTAACTTACCTTAATTTTTAACCTATGCTTAAACAGTGTTACGTTAAATAATTTAATTGCACGTCAGTTTTAAATCTCCAAACACAGCTGCTTTATAATACAACAAGAGCGTGAACTAAGCGAAGACCTAAAGGCGGATGATTCTCACAGAGACATGAATGAGAGCCGTTCCACTGCAGAAATGTTGATGTGTCATCGCAGAGAACGCTTTAGTATAAAAATAATGATTTCAAACAGGGGACGCCCGGCACTGATCATCAACTATTCAAAGCAGAGCGGCTGATCCAGGCCCTGTGAATAATAATGGATCAGGATTTGTGAGGGATCTTGTTTTTTGCCAGTGTCACAGCAGCTGCAGCAGCAGCAAAATGCCGCTGGCCCTGCGGGGTTGAGGCGAATTGAGGATGCAGCCGAGGTCTTTGCTCGAGAGCTCATCTATCATGCTGCCTGCCTGAAGTCGGAGGTGATCTCCTTGTTGGCTTTGACTGTGTGGAGGTTGAATGTCTGATCACTGTGATGTGAAGCATGAACACGGTCTGCGTTGTTTCACCAACACGTTGCTTGACCTGGAACTCAGCCATGATGGATTTCATAACGCATTCTTGTCCTGCTTTGATTCACACCTGCATCACCTCTCAGGATTTTGATCTGTTTTAACTTTTTTCTTAATTGAAATAGAATTTAATACGGGTGTGAATTTAAATATGACACAAAAATGAATATTAAAAAATCAAAGTCCTCGTTAGAAGTAAGAACTGTTGTACAGCATTAAATATCGCCTAGTGGCATTAAGGAGTAACAAACACTGATCTGCATCGATAATATTATCAATGAGCCAATGGCATTAATCCAAAATGCAAAAATCAGTATGATAACCATTAATCAAATACACTTTTATTTTGAAAATTGCTTTATTTTGAAGTTAGTCTTTGTTATAAGAACATACTTTTTCATTTAAATTGATTGATTTGAGGAATAAAAATGTAGAATGACAATCTAGTTGCTTTTTGTGATTTTGATTTGAATGAAAATGATTGTGTTCAATCTTTAAAAATTATTTCATTTGATCAGTGGATCTTAAATTGAATCAAATCAAAATGGTAGTGAGACTGAGTTTGAGATATCGGGATAATATTGAATCCCAACTCACCGTATTGCTATAATATGTCGTGATCAAATTAGTGGTTTACATCCCTAGTTGCAACTCAGTTTTACAGATAAATCGTATGCAGTAATAGCTGAAACTTCGTCACAACACATTTAAGCACCATCAGATTGCACAAGATCTTGAGATATTATACAAGATCACTCATACATTCAATCGCCACAAACAGTGTCAATCATATGGTGACAAAACTGGAATAAGGATTTAAAACACTGGTTTTATTTGATAAAAAATGTTACATAATGTACCCCCAGAGACCCACGGTTGTAAAATTACAACGTCACATTTAAGGCTACAAAAATAAACCTTCCCCCTTTTTTCTTCTATTTAAAACCACATTTACATTACTAATGGGTCCTATTGTTCAGTTCTGCAAAACCATTGGTTGGTAGAATATGTAAATAGGCCTGTTTATCTGGCCATGAAGTCATACAACCTGGGAGTCTTCTTTGGAATAGATCATCTTGTTGTTTGGGATGGGATAAATCAGGACTCATGTAAGTTAAAAGCTTGGAATATTTTTTTCTGTGATAACTGATATGTGTAGATCATGCAGATTTTATGACATCTGTTACAGGCCAGGTCGTCCAGGTGACCTGGGTAACAAGAATTAGGACACATGCTCGGGTGCAAAATTAATTGAAACAAATTTATTTACAAATGGAACTGAACAAACAGAAGATAACAAATCAAACCGGTGGCAAAACTCTAACAACCTACACTTCGTCTCTGCTACACAACACCACTTTCTACTAGAGACCTGCACAAAATCCCTCTAAAGGTCTCAGGTTACTTTAACCTCACTCCGGTTTCTAAGACGCATCAGAAACCATCAAAAGTGGATTCCCTCATGAGCTGACTCCTCATCTAAAAGGGAATAAACAAAGCAGAGACATGTTGTTATCAAATCAAAGACAAATCAAACAAAAACTGCAACAAAAATGCCACCGGGGAAACAACAGTGCAGAGTATCTTTCTGCCCTGCTGCTCCCCTGAACTGAAGTCAGGCTGGCTTCTTGTAGCAGAGCCAGCCTGATTACAACTAGGGACAGCTGGTAGAGCCAATCGGGGGAGAGGAACCAGGTGTGGCTTGCCTTCACACACACACACACACACACACAGGAAGGGAGGAAACCAGAGGAGATCTACATGCAAAAACCCACAAACAGCCAAGGGCTGTAACACATCATAGAAAAAACTGATGAGAGATTTAGAGCTTGTTATTTCCATGTTGTAATTTTACAACACTGGGTCAAAGGGGTAGCAAGGTTTTGTCTGCACAATGCACCTGACGGCTTACATTTCCACTTGTTTGATGGTGCAAATACAAGTATTATCATTTCTATTTGATCAGTTTGTAATGTTTTTGATCAATTTTCAATATTCCAACAATTTTAACCTATTTTACAAATTTTATGTTAAATTAAAATACAACTTTTTGTTGTAAAAATTTAATATATTGCGTTACATCAGTAATTAAAATACACATTCTAATGAGCTCAAGCAATAATTTGAGTTTTTTAGTATTGGAAGAGTTATGTAGCATAATTTGAAATATACTACTGGGCCTCTTTTTCCTGGGCTCTGCCTGGCTGCCCCAATAGCTGCTTCTTGAAAGAAAAGGTGACAATGTTCTGGGAGGTGTAGGTGTAAAGTGGTCGTTGCATGACAAAGTGAACAATAGGTCTACCTGATACAGCTGTTGATGTCTGGAATGTGTGGAATGTTAGGAACATTTGAGTCAAATGCAAACCCTCCAAAGCAAGTTATCAAGGACATGATTGGATATTTTCCCATCAAAGCCAACAGAGGATGATGCCGACACTGTGCTAAAGGCTACACCAACACACTTTGCAGAAAGTCCAATGTTTGCCTCTGCTTTTCAGAGCAACATAACTGCTTTTGGGAATACCATAATTGAATCAATCAACAAATTACACAAGCCCATTTTGCTTTTTCCCTTTATGATTTGCACATATAGTCCGGATCCTAGGGCTGGGACGATAATCAATAAGTCAATTAATCGTACGATAGATGAAAATTAACTCAATAATTTTTCCAGCCTATCGCCATGTGCCTGCGTGTATATGTTTTCCTTGTCTCTCGCCTCCAAAGACATTGGATGACAAGAGGGTTCAACTGCAGTTTTGGTTGTTGACACGGGATAGGCCATTGTATTCATTGTTTTGGAGAGACAGGGTCTATTTTATTGTTTTTGGTGCTATATTTTCTAACAGAGAGTGAGAGTCCTTTATTATTTTTATTTTTATTGTTTTTTTGTTTGTTTTATTTATTTATTTAGAAGTTCTGGTTCTGGACATTTCAATGTTAAATAAAGGTTTAATTGTTGCATTTCAAAGGATGTACTTGCATTATTATGATATATTAACATTACATAAGTGGTTATTTTGGTCTCCATAATGTCGACAATAATATTTTTTATCGTCAATAATTTGTTGGACAACATATCGTCCAGCAAAATTTGTTATCGTCCCAGGCCTACCGGATCCAGTGTTTTTGAATATGATACTCAATTTTTGTACTAAATTGATCATAAACAATGACCTTTTTTCTATTATCCAATTGTTATTGTGTAGATACATACATTTCTGTGGGCCTTTATAAGCAGTAAAGTACAAATAAATGTTTAATTGTTCCTTACATGTGCTCAGAGTGTGAGTGATGTCATTGAAATTCTGCTACCCTACAGACCCAGCGTTGCATTTTTACAACATCCTCCCCAAAAGTTACTAAAATGTCATAATT
>SSNS01000484.1:399484-409795 GCA_006937985.1 Aphyosemion australe
ATCAGTACAAATAATGAAGCTCTCATATAAACATAAAGTTGAACCGATTGAATCTTTCTAAAAGCGACTTCCCTTAAGGTCTGCTTTTGTGGTGACCCTGGCTCACAGAGCTGTGTAACCGTATTACAACGATTTTGACATTCTTGCCTTTGACTTGAGTCCAGTGTGGATTTGAGGGTGAGCGGGATCCTGAAGGATTAACAGGCTTATCCCATCTTGTTATCCCTCATGCTTGTCCTGCCCATGCCTCACACCCTGGCTGTGAAGTTGTAAATGATCAGAGTCCAAATATTTGCTCGGCCTTATAGGTCACTGGTTTTCATTATGAGGGTCAGGGCCTCAGAGAGACCAACGAGTCCACCGTGGAGCTGTCTGCTTATGTGCTTTGTAAAACTTTCCAGCCATCTTGCTTTTGTGTCTCAGATGCTGATTGATTGACAAACCTTGGGACAGTTTTATGAAGCCTGAGAAAGTCCATCACCACATGTGATTGAAATCAGCCTTACTATGCGCCATCTTCATTGAGACAACTGTAAACGATCCTTTTGTATTTTTGTGTTTTTACATCAGAGAGGCATGAAGAATGTTTTGCTCCGACAGCTTCAGTGTTTTGACTAAATGACCTAAAGGGTTGATTAAACTTCACACCAATTGGGTTTTACTTGAGTTTGAGGGAAAATTCTATTAAAAACAAACCAAGTCAAAAGGTTTTATGCTAACATTATTCACAAACAAAACTAATCTCAAGTTTTTGGTCATGATCACTTTAACTAGCGGAGGCATGCTGAGAAAACAGGTGAACATCTCATTTAAATAAACTGATTTTAGTCACATTTGGACAATTAAAGCATAATGACATCATTCCGGCGACAGGAGATTGGTGCAGTGAATGTAAGACACAACAGGTACAGTCAGCATTCTGTCACATCAAAGGATGAGCTTTGATTTCTGTTTGAAGTCTCTCTGCGGGTCCAATTAGACGGTCAGACACACAGGCATGTGTTCTCATCAGAATAGAGCTGTCGAGGCTGACCAAGCTGAACTCCACCTGCTGTTATGGGATGGTCTCTTTAACGGTGGATCGACTTCTCACCAAGGTCACCCTGCAGGCACACTTTGTCTTTATTAGCCTGTTATACTGGGAGTTTGCTTGGGATTTTTATCTTTTCATGAATGCGTGGCAGTAAATTCAGAGAGATTTTACATTTTCCGTTGGTGTAATGCTGGACACACGACTGCAGTGTGGAGCAGAAAATGCTGCACGTGTTTATCTGGTGCATTTGGATCTGCCTGTTTGGCGTCCTTATTTGAACTTTGTGTTTCAGAGATAGGCTTATTGTTTAAAATTAGGGATGCAAGATATGTCGGTATCAGCGTCGGTATCGACCAATGTTGGTCATTTTTTAACATATTGAGATTGGTCCAATATTTTCATATTGGTGCATCCCTATTGGAAATATACTGACTTAGCACTACAGGGTAGATAATATGGAAATGATGTCATATCTGAGTGTCTTCAATATTTCTGTGGCTTTGCTAAGGTCAGTCCAGTGTTTCTGTTAAAAACAAAGACTCAGGTTAGAAATCTTGTGCCACTTACACACTAGCATCAGCTCAACTAAACAGGATAACACCATTTAAACATTATAAAACATAATGAACTTATTTCTTGACTCATAAAACGCACACAGGATAATAATAAAGGTAAGTCTCTCGTATTTCAGCATATCGCAGCGTAGCAGCACACACAGCAGAGCAACAGCAATGATGTGTTCAGGGATGCTCGGAAATATGGCAGTTTGCATAAAGGCGGCCTTTAACACTCAAACTAAACAGGATAACACCATTTAAACATTATAAAACATAATGTAACTTACTTATTGACTCAGAGAACACACACAGGATAATAATAAAGGTAAGTGTCACGATCCTGTCACGAAATAGCTCTCACGTGAAAGGCGTGAGAGTGTAGCTTGGTTAGATAACCCAGAATCGGAAGGATCGAGCGTTGGTAGCAGCTAGCAAGCAGTTTAATCTAGGAACAACAGCGCCGAACCCGAGAGGCAACGGGAACGCGGCGTTGTTCCGGAAAGTAAGAGAGAAACTTACTTGGAGGTAGGCGGGAAGCCTGGTTAGTTGGGACGCTCCGGTAGAAACAGGAGACGCTCCGGAGGATAGCCGGAAGGCTAGGATGAAGAGCTGGTCAGCTCGAGTGGATAAGGAGCTTGTAGGGCTCGAGGAAGAGCTGGTTAGCTCGAAACTCTAACATGTGGAAACGATGACTGAGTGGCGTGGTGGCGCGTACTCCCGGCTTTTATGGATGACGTGGATGTGCAGGGCATGATGGGAGATGGAGTCAGGATGTGGATGTGACAGTAAGTCTCTGTCGTATTTCAAGCGATTGCAGCGTAGGAGCACACAGAGCGAGCAGCTACAGCTAGCTCCGGTGCTCCAGCGATGATGCATTCAGGGACGCTTGGAAATACGCCAGTTTATATAAAGGCTTTCAGACAGAATCGATTCCGAACCTTTATGAATCGATTCTGAATCTTGATAAGTAAGAATCACGGTTCGAATGTGAACCGATTTTTTCAGGCACCTCTAATTTTAATTATGCTGTCACGTTGATTAAAGTTAAAGTACCAAGTATTCATCACACAATGGTGAAATTACATCTCCGCATTTGACCCATCCCCATGGTGGGGAGCGGTGAGCTGCAGTTGTGGCTGCACTCGGGAACTATTTGGTGGTTTAACCCCCCAATCCAACCCCTTAGTGCTGAGTGTCAAGCGAGGAGGCATTGGGTCCCATTTTTTCAAAGTCTTTGGTATGACCCGACCAGGAATCGAACCCTGATCTCCCAGTCCCGGGGCGGACACTCTACCACTAGGCCACCGGAGTTGGTAATTTAGCTGGATTTAGCTGTTATTGCTCCTGGAAAGCACACTGAATTGCCTCTTGTTTATGAAATGAGCTGTACAAATAAAGCTGCCTCTTGCCTTGTGAGAAACAACAGGTTGATACACTGAGATGGTACAGAGGAGCAGAGTCATACACAATTAGACCTGATGGTATCTAAGATACTCACTAACTCCTGTTAATAAATATGTACTTTTTAAAACTCAATCCAGAAACAACATAAAAACTTCATGAATATTTAGTGTTAATGTTTGCTTCGACTGTGGTTTCATCATGTGCCGTGTCTCAATGTGATGCTTCACCGGGACAGCCTGCCATGTCTAATGGCTGCTGTAATTTTCCCAGCCCATCACAGCCCCCAGCATGCAGCGCCGCTCTGACACTTGTCCCCCTGTCTGCTCTGATATAAATGTGTCCCAGAGACAGCCGTTAGCATGGGCTTGATGCATTCCTTTTCTTTACATCTGAAACACATCGAAGATCAGACTGAACCAGGGAAAACGGCCTTCATATGGTACGTTTGGCTTTACAAAGAGTTTCTGATTCATGCATCTATAACTTTAATATAAAACACAAATGTTATGATACTTTTAGATGAGAAACATGCATGAAACTAATATTACAATTTGTTTTCATCCAATCCAATTTTATTTCTATAGCACATTCTACACAACACTGTCGACCAAAGTGCTGTACAATAAAAAAATATAACAAACATCAATAAAACATTAAAAACACATCACAGTAAAATATATCCTAAAAAATAAATAAATAAATAAATAAAATAAAAAATAAAAAACAAGAGCAGATGTACAACAATCAGGTCGTGTTAAACGCGAGTGCATAGAAGTGCGTCTTAAGAAGAATTTAAAAAACTCCAAGCGTAATATTGCCCGGCAGCTGAATCCAAAGGCTTGGAGCCGCCACAGCAAAAGACCTATCACCTCTCCGCCTCAACCTTGTCTTCGGAACCACCAACTTCTGCTGGTCAGCTGACCTCAGCAGACGTGGTGGCTCATATGGCGGAGAATGTCGGAGAGGTATGCAGGTGCCAACCCATTCATAGATTTATAAGTCAGCACAAGAATCTTAAACTTAATTCTTAATTCATGATTTCTGTATGGTGAGGTTTAGGGGTAGACCGATATATTGGTCGGCCGATTTATACGGCATCGGCAGATATTTGTCCTTAGTAAAGCCGATTTTTAAAGTCAGGCACTTTCCGGGCAGCCCAGTGTTGTTGCACAGTTTCATTTAGCATAGCATAATAAATACTCTAAATTAACTTTATTTGGGTGTCTGACTTCTGAGAAGTGCACAAAGTTAAGATTGATTAAAACTGATTGAGCTTCAAAAATCTGATGTTATTAGTGACATTTTAGCGTGAAAATAAGGTGGAAAACGTCTAGATATCGGCCAAGAAAATCAGCCCATAAAAATCGGCAGTACATATCGGCCATCGGTTGACCATGTCTCCTACTTATTGGCATCGGTATCAGCAGTAGAAAAACCAATATCGGTTGACCTAGTTAGGTTGTCCATGTGTTTGCCTTTGCTTTAATCTCTTGGCTCAGAGGCCAGCGCTGCCTCTGGTGAGTGTTAAAGTGACAAAAACAAACTTATCTTTGCAGAAGCAGGTTTCTGACTTCCAGTCATCATGTCTGGCTCAGCAGGATTCACCAGATCTTTTCATTCATCAAAGGAATATTTAACTATCAAATAAATTTGCATCTCTACTAATCTGTAAAGATTAGTGCAATTTATTATTTTTTATGGCGTCCAGCTGTTTTTTTTTATCCCAGCCAGTCAGTTTCTAATCCAGAGTACACGCAGTCATTTCATCCTTATATGGATTTTACACGAGTTTCGTCCAAGCTCCCAGTGTGATGGATGAATTTTTTTTGCCAGTTTCAGACTCTTTGGTACAATATTATGTGCAGGCTTACTTCATACAAGCTGTTTCACTTGGACACCTGTACATAGTAAACTACTGAACCACACAGACTTAAAAGCAATCTGCTTATCTATGCAGAGTGAGATGGGCGACAGGTAGAGCTGAGGCCAGAATCCACAAAATTACACCAAAACAGCTGTAACTCAATTATTTAGGTGATATACTGTATATCCCTAAGGAATGCCAGACTTTTAAAATGTTTTTAAGAATAAAAATAATAAAAATGTAGGTTGTAGCAGCTTTTCAGTTTTTAATGGGATAACACTAAATGTACCAGTAATTAGGGGTAGATCGATATATCCGTCGCCGATATATATTGGGGCAATATTTAGCATTTTTAAAATATCAGCAACGATTGATATTCCTCCTTAGTAAAGCTGAGTTAAAGTCAGGCACATCCCCAGGGAGCCGAGTGTTGCTGCAGAATTTAATTTAAATGTAAATTTACGTTCCTGAATAGCACCTGCAAAATATATTTATAAATATATAAAAATATATTTTTCAAGTAAAATTTATTTTTATTTACCAGTTTTGAATAATTAATACTTGGTTAGTTATTTAGTTTGATTTACTTTAATTAGATGTCTGATTTGAACACTGAGCAGTGCACAAAATTAAGATTCAATGGTTGATTAAATTCAGTGTTCCAATTTTGTGCATTAAAGGCATACTATGCAACTTTTTCATATTTTGAAATCATGTTCTTGAGCCAGTGTGTGCTAAAACGACCCTTTACAGGGTTAATGAAATGTCACTCAGACCCCCTCCGCCCTCTGTGGCCAGAATACCGCACTTGCAACTTCAGAGTGGCGGGCCGCTCCCTGCTGGACTTAGTAAAAGGAGCTGACATACCTGGTGCTGCAGTCTGCTTCCAGCATGTTTCCTGCATGTTTTAGATCATGAACACAGCTGATTTGTTTGAATTAGTGATGAACCGATCCTGTAGACACTAATGAAGGCTGAGGAGACATTTCAGTAGTTAGATTAAGGTGTTAAAAAGACGAGCGAGGAGATAAGTTTCACTTTTGCTTTCACTAAGACTTAACACTAGGGGGTGCTAAAAACAAGCCAAAACTGCCAAGTGTTCCTTTAACTGATGCTATTAGTGACATTTTATCATGCAGATAAGGTGGAAAACATCTAGATATCGGCCACAAAATTCGGCCCAAAAATATCAATGGCCATCAGCTGCCCATTACCTCTACATATCGGCATAGTCAATTGAGCAACCAGTATCGGCCGACCTCTACCAGTGTATATTTTCCACAAATGTCAATATCCCATAGAAAAAAATCCATACAGTTTTGCAAAACATATTTTTTATAAATTAAGAAAATAAAAAACTTTGCCAAAAGAGATCTTTTGGGGGGTCTTGTTTTTTTCTTTTTTTAAATGGATGTTTATTTATTTATTTTAAAAAATACCTAAAATTTCTTATATTAGATATTTACAAAAGAAGAAAAAAAAACTCTAACTTTATTCTTAGAGCTCTGACTTTTTCCTCAGAATTCTCACATTATAGGATTCTGAGAAAAAAGGAGGATTTTTTTAATGGTTCTAATTCTCTTCCATAGAATTTCTCAAAAATTCTAAATTTTCTCACTCAGTTGTGGCTCTGAACAAGTTTTATTCCGCTGGACTGAGGGACAAACTGCTGTTTGGATTGTGAAGGTTGCAGACCCCTGATCTAAGCTCTAAACCAATTCTGTTTCCAGAACTCGAGATTAGGATTACTTTTGAGCTGATCTTAATTGAAGAAATCTAAATCCAGGATTGCCTTTGTTGTGAAGGCATCTCTCACTTTGATCTGTAAACTGCCTGAAGCAATAAAAAACAATAAAAAACAGTGCTAGACTTTTTGTCTAGATCTGCTATAACACAATTTGGCAAACAGGAACGTAAATTTTCCTTCAACACATATTTAAAATAAATATTTGTATGGCTTTTGACCATCTACATTAATTTATATGAGTTGCTCCTGCTATAGACAATGATATATTTCATTTCTGACCTTTATTACTCTGTTTTGGCCCAAAGGATCTGACCATGCCGTTATGTGATCCATCATGTGAGAGTGGAGACAATGTGAACCGTGTCACCTTCCACAAAATCTGGCTAAAAGCCCTGGATTGTGCCACTCCGGCATCTTGTCCTCAGCCAATTCCGGCAGCGACGAACAAAAAGAGCCTCTCAGTGGAATGATCATCCTAATGCACAACATTGAGCTGCAAATACAGCTGGAAATGATTGTAGCATTTAGTTTAGAGAGCACATGATCTTATTTTATGCACCTTGTCTCTGGAATCTCTATACTCTTAGGGTATGCATTATGTTAAAGCCTGAGTCCTAATGATGCTACAGTTCAAACACGGGAACACGAGCAGTGAAGAGCGGTCTCCATTAGCAGTAATAGGAGTGGACAGACTACAGCAACACGAGCCATAACAACAGCGGCCTCCGCTGCTTCAGGACAAGAGTCAGTGTGTCGACTTGCTGAAAAAGCAGCGGCACTTTCATCTGGAAGGAGGGGAGCGAGAAAGAGACGAGAGAAGGAAGAGAGAAACAAATGGATGGAGAAACCGCTTCGCTTGAGTCATTTCTTACTCATGTTTTCCCTCCAGGCATTTTATATCATTATATCTAGAGTATGTTTCTTTACTGATGAACGCATGTGTGCAAAATATGACGTTTAGGCAACGGTAAGAGGACGTTTAATCTCCTCAAACCTTCTGCTTGGTGGGAATTTTTAATTCCACTAAGATATTTAGGATTGATATGACCATACATGTAAAAAAGAAGCATTACTTTTAAACAGTTAGTAGTTTAAATTCTTAAAAGTGGATTAAATGTATGTTTTTAATAAATTAAATTGAACATTTAAAAATAGATTCAGGTTTCTGTGAAAACTAACAGGTATAATTTGAACAAAATACAGCTTAAAAAAGCCACTGAACTTAAGGGCTACTATTAAAAAATGATATTTTTAACATAATGCTTTTAAATAATGACACAAAACAGATTTATTAATGAACATGCTGACAATTATTTTGTAGTAAAATATTAATCACATCCACTTCAAGAAAATAAATTTTTTTTGGAAGAAAAAACCTAAATAAATGAAGTTTTAAAGAGGATCTAGAATGTAAACCAACATTTTCCTTGTTGTTGTTGAATAAAGACAGCTTGGGTGGTCAACAGTAGCATGCCAAAAAGTCAAAGCTGTGTGTGACCTACTTTTTATGTAAATTAGAAAGTTGAAAAAGGCGAGAGAAAACTTCCTGTTCTGAGAAATCCTTCCTTAACACGTCATAAGGGGGAGCCCTTCCTCCTCAAACCTGCATGTCTCCAGTGTCTGAGGCCTTCTGGGGAAACCAACCAATCAGCAAGCAGCTCATTATCATATTCATGTCCTGGCCAAGTGGGAGGGGCAAACAGCTCTTTTCAGAGCAAGGCTGGTTTAGGGGGTTTAGAATGACCTGTATCAGGGCTTCTGGGACAGATGAAAGCCAAAAGAACATTTCTTATGATTTTTAGAGGCTCAAAGCTATTTTAGATCGTTGATTAACTGCATTTTAGGTCCACTTTAAAACTTTATCTATCTACAGAGTTTTTTTTTAAATATTTGTTCTCAAAAACAATTTATTTATTATTATTATTATTTTTTTTTTTACAAAGAATGCTTTCAAATAGGCCAAACAGAAAATGACATAGTTAATGCAAGAGTGAACTTCTGATGGAAAAGCTCCTGAGCCCTAAGGGTGTGCCACAGGGCTCTGTTCCTGAAAGCTGTTTTTTGTCCTGTTGTGCTTTTTATAAAAACATAAGCAGATAAATTCAAAAGGGCAGCATCCATAGCCTCGCTCCAGTGATGTTTGGCATCTCTGTCGCCCCATCCTCTGTTCTTTACACCATGACATAAAAAATATATAGTTGGATACATTTTTATAAATTGAACAGAACAACAGCTCAAAGCGGTCATGTGTGCGATTGCTTTCCACGTTCAAGGCACTCCCTGAAACAGCTCGGCCTGGCTTTTTGACTGTGTTTCTCAGCTCTCGGGGGGCTTTTTGTCTACCTGCTGAATTATACTGCTTTGTTTACTGACTTCTGCACACAAGAGAACATAAACAGCTCCAAGCCAAAATAAAAGAAAGAAGAGAATATGTGTATAATAAGAGACGAACTGTGGAGGACCCGTCTGTGTCCTGGTATAGATATCGCCGGCTGCTGAGAGGAAACACATTTAGTGTTGAAATGAGGTTTGTGGTTTGGGCCTGCTGGTACGAGAATTAAAGAAAAGTCAGAATAAAAGAGCTTTTTATAGTCTGAAGAAGTCACCCAAAGTCAGCTTTTTTATAATAATTAAATGAATTATGGATCAGATTTTGTCCCGATAAAGTCAGCGTATTCTAGTTTTTCCTTCAAAGTCCAAAACTTTCTGCGTGGATTGAATGAAACATCCACAAATATTAGCTATAAAGGTAAACTATGTTAACGTCTGACCTCTAATGGACTGATAAAGAGATGGAGGGGAAAGAGACGCTGCTTTTAAAGCCTTAATTTAATTGCATCCACTGTTTATCTGAAGACATTTAACTTCTGAAAGCCTCCTGTGTTTTGATGAGCATCAATTCCTTTTAAAGTCTTGCATTTTGTACCGAAGCCAGAAAAAAACAAGCATCACTGTGGGCAAACTTTGGTTCAAAGCCAACAGGAAAAGAGGAGCTTAATAACTCAGAGGAGGTGATTTGGAGGAAAAGTGGGGTGGTTTAATGTGCAAATGCTACAAATACACAATTAACTGTGACAGAATGAATCTCAAAGGACTAATAAGAAACAAATTGGATTTTTAAAAGTGATTTTGCATCTAATAAAGTTGTAATTGTGAATGTTGTTGGACCCCCAGTCAGCTAAATGACTTGTTTCCTTCTAAATTTCCCTGATAAATGTCAACTAAATTCCCATTATAGATGATTTAACTGAATTAGATTGACGCTGCAATGGCAAATTTGGAAAACAAATTAGCGTAAAACATTTTTTTCATGCCTCTTAACAACATTTTAACATAGTATAGCTATAAATATATTGTAGAGAAAACAAACAAAATAAATAAATAAATAAAGTGGGTCTCTCGCATTTGTCTAAAAACCTCCACCAATAACACGTTTTGGACCAAAAGCAACCATTGGACCATCCAGTTGTCAATGTTGCCGAACCGCTGCACTTCCCTGGGTCCTCCACTCATTACACACTTGCATATTTAGCAACAGAACACCACTGGTGTGAGAGGTTCTCCGCTGAATAATGTCAGAGAAGGAGAAACAGCCGGCTGCTACCACTTCAACTTTAGGACAAACTACCAGAGTCCCAAAAAGAAAAACACCATTTGAAGTCACGGACAACAAAAGACGTTTGGATATAGAAAAGAGCAACTGGTG
>SSNS01000485.1:37122-60281 GCA_006937985.1 Aphyosemion australe
GTTCTGGAAACAACTCCACCAAGTTGTTGAGGAGGAGAAGAAAGTTTCCACAGCCTGGTGAGAAGATTTCTGCAGCAGCAGCAGTTAGTCGCTTTAGCTGATCAACTCTCCCAGAGACTGAAGTGAACACAAACTATGGAAGTGAAGACAACAAGCTAGCTCTGCTAGCAGCTTCCGGTTTCTTCTTCAGTTGGTTGGTGACCAGCGTAAAGGTGCACTACCGCCACCTGCTGACTGGAGTCTGGAACAGAATTAAACACAGACCTGTGTGTTCAGTAGAAACCACACATAACTTGTGATAACTTCCACAATTACTTTATTTTTCTATATTTTATAATATTTTTATTTTTAACCAGTTTCTTTAACAGCCCTGAAAAGCAAGTCAAGACTTTTTTCTTCATCATCTTCATTATTTTAAGTATTTGAATTTTTGTTTGTTTCAGCCCTGCCCTCTTTTATTCCAAACAACACTTAAAGAAAATAAATAACCTGAAAAGGATTTATAATTGTGTGAAATTTTTTTACATTTCATCCTCGCTTGACACTCAGCACTAAGGGGTTGGATTGGGGGGTAAAACCACCAAATAGTTCCCGAGCGCGGCCACAGCTGCAGCTCACCACTCCCCACCATGGGGATGGGTCAAATGCGGAGATGTAATTTCACCAGTGTGTGATGATGACTTGGGACTTTAACTTTAATATTTAAATGATTACATGTTAAAAATCAATTAAACATATTCATGATCATTTGATTAATCATTTATAATTCATTGGTGCATCATAATCTTACATATAACCAATGACAATTGTGACTTTAGAAAGTTTTGCATAGAGCCTAATTTATTCATTACCAAATGTGAAAAGGAGCATTTGTAAATGTTTAATCATTATTTAACAGCCTCTAATATGAAGTGTATATATTACCTAATACCATGTAAATTATCTGTTAATGATTTACTAAACACTTATAAATGTATTTGTAAACATTATAAGCCTTTATAAATTATTTGTACATCATTAGTCAATGACGTGTTTTTGAAGAGCAAAGATTGCACAGCAGGGACTACAAGCGGTGCCGAAGGGGAGTACCTGCCACTGGTAGATGTCCGGAGGTCTACTGCGATCCATATCCCTCCATAGGAAACAGAGGAAAGGCTGATCCTCAGGCAGAAGGCGAACTTGATGAAACATCCCTTTTATGTCACTACTCACTGCGATGGGATGCTCTCTGAAACGGAGCAGGACACCAAGGAGTGAAGCTCCCAAGGTAGGTCCTGCTAGCAGATGCTCATTCAGACTCGTGCCTTGGAAGTTGAATGAGCAGTTGAATATGATGCGGTCCTTTCCGTTGTGGTGGACCATGTGATGTGGGATGTACCAGGAGTTCATACTTTGCTCCTGATGCGAGGTGAGTTTTCGGATGTACCCCGCTTCTATTAGTTTCTTGATCTCACTGTTGTAGGAAGCTGATTTGCTGGGGTCCTTGGCAAGGCGACTCTCTGTACTACGCAGGTTGCTCATGACTGCCTCCTTTGGAGAGTTGAGCGGAGGGAGTCCTTCTTTCCATAATAGGGGAGTGGCGTACCTGGGAGTGTCATCGATGTTAACTCTGACTGTTTTATCCTCCAACATGTTGATGGCTGCATTATCCTGCTTTGACCTTGTGATGAGTTTCTCATTGCGATAAGGGAGGATATCCATCTGCCATAACTTGGATACATGATTTAGAAGGTCAGCAGAAGAGAAAGTGTTGATGAGGAGACAGTGAGGGGTGGAAGACTGATGCAGCAGGACTTTGGCAGGACCTTGAAGGGTCCAGCCGAGACGAGTCTTGAGAGCTGCTGGGCCTCCTGGTGGTCCCAAATGCACAGGCTCGACAGGAGTGAGGAGGTGAGGTCAATCCGAACCAATGAGAAGCATTGGCTGGGCTTGGTAGAATGAATGAAGTGGGAGACCCCGTAGATGTCGATAAGTCCTTTGTAGGGCCTCGGCGGGATGAGAATGTTTAGAGAGGCTAAGCTCGGCTGCAGTGAAGGCTTCATGAACACGGAATCGTTTCTGAGGATTATTCGTGGAGGAAATAGAAAAAGACACTGACCGTCCTGACACTGTCTTGATGTCCTGGCGAATAGTCCTGAGTCCCAGGTCCTCCTTCTGTCCATGAAGGTGGAGCTCTTGAGCAGCACTGTGTAAAATGATGGTGCGCTCAGAGCCATCATCAAGGATGGCATAAGTCTCAAGCTTCTGGTTGCCATTATAGAGGAAGACTTTTACCATTTTCAGCAAAACACAGTTACTTCTCATGGCAGGATCTAGATAATAAGTAACTGGTTGTACCGTCTCAGGGGGTGGTCGTTCTGATTTGGTCGTGGTGGTTGAATTGACCTCGTGTAATATTTCAAGATGGGTCTGATTGCACTGTTGGCACTTGGCCTTGAGGTAGCACTGAGCTGCTTGGTGGTTCCTACCACATCTCCAGCAACGTCTCTCAGTTTTAATCCAAGCTCTCCTTTGTTCTGTGGTAAACTTCTTGAACTCCTGACACTGATTGAAATAGTGTTGGACATTATCACAGTAAGGACAGTATTTCTTGGGTTTCTCCTGTTTGGTCTGAGGTCGAAATGAAGTTAATACGTCCTGTGGTTTAGTGGTGGGGTCTGAACCAAGAAGAACTGTAGTAGCACGTGCACTTGGTTTCGTTGGCTTGGGCTTGACTCTCTGATGCTCATCTCGATACAACCTTGGCTGTGAGAGTGGGGAGTCATCATCCTGAACTCGAACTTCATATTCCAGCCAATTCGAGAAGTGTACCAAAGTTGGTATGGGAGTGCGAATGGGATTTATGAATCGTTTGAACTGTGCTCTGAGTTCGTGTGGCAGCTTTGACAAAAGGCGTGAGGTATGAGACCCACATTCCAGCTCAGTCCGTCCATCATTCCCTAGCTGTTCTAGCATTCCAACGAGGGCTCTGACTTTAAGTGCGAAAAGACGGAATCCACGGCTATCACCACTCCTGACTGGTGGTTCAGCTAGGACCTCATTGATGCGCTGCAGTGCTAACTTATGAGGCTGCCCATACAGCTCAGTTAGAGAAGCCATAGTCTTTGTATAAGGGATTGGACTATTGCTATACGAGTCTGCTATAAGCAGAGCATCCTCTAGCTTGAGATGGTCTACAAGTATCTGATACTTGAATCGCTCTGTTGCGTCTTTAGGCAAGATGTTGTCCAGTGCTATTTTAAGACGTGCAAACTGCCGAGGATCATCTTCAGCAAAGAGAGGGATGTGAGGCTTTGGTCCTCTGTATACAGTTTCTGTTGAAGGCACATCCGATGGGGGGGTGTATGGCGCTGCATAGCATGGAGTGTCAACGAATCCTGTTTCATCAGGGTAAGGATATACAACTGGCGGCGGCGGTGGAGGGAATGGTTCATCTGATGGGGGGATAGGAATTTCTTCGGGCCATGGCAAGTATGATGTATTATCCGCCTGTTGGTTGTAATATGGATTAGGGGTGGATGTACTATCTGGAGGGTAGTAAGGCAAATATGATCCAGCCATATGATCGGGTTGCACAGAATGTCTTTCTGCTGGACAGTGAGGCTGGGGAGGTGATCTCAATGAAAGGTTGCTGAGGATGGTATGCATCTCCCGTCTGAGTTGATCATTGTCCTTCTTCATTTCCTGCAGCGCTGATATGACTGATTCTGAGCTGACATTGTGACACACTGGTGTCTCTGGAGTGAGGACTGGCGGAGGAGGAGGTGGAAGAGTAACTCCCTGTCTGGAGTGGTCATAGAGTGGATTAGAAGGGAGCTGGCGTCTCGGAAGAGTAACCAGGAAGTCATCGAGGTAGTGAGGTTGACGAACATCACGACGAGGGCGAGCCATTAAGGAGCTGAGGGAACCTAGATCCGGCTCGAAGGACCATATATTTAGGAGGGATAATTATCATCAGGTTTATGACCTCCTGAAGAAAGGACTAATATTAAGGCAGCTGATTTAATCTACAATCCCCTCAGGTTGTTCGGCCAGAACATGTATGACAGACACCATTCCTCTTCTTGCCAATCTTTATTACTCTTGTTTATGGTTTCTAGACAAAAATGCACATTGATTAACATTAACAATATTCTGCTTAACATAATCAAATATAGACATATTCAACACAATCCAATGAAAAAGTTACTTATATTTTACATTCTCGCCTAATACTGACATTTCCTACGGTCATTGAATGCACCACAAGAAGTAAGTTAGGTGAGTGGAATTTCTGGTTTCCAACAGTCCTTTAACGCATCACCAGTGCAACTTACGTAAGCAATAAAAGGCTAAATTAACAGGAAAACCCAGGCTAACTAGTATAACGTTAGTACTGGTGAACATTACATCAACTTACAATATAAACACTGAACTAGATACCAAGCAAATATTGGAACATTATCATCTCGACAGTAAATAATATGTTTGTGAACTGAGCCTGTCCAGTGAAAGAAATAGACTTACAGTCTCATGGACGCATAAACGCTGAAACTCATGTCCCACGGAAAGAAAGGGTCAGAGTGGGAAAAAAAACCCAGTCGGTATCGCTTGCGAGCTGCCGCCTGCAGACTGGTAAAAAGACTGAGGAGAGAACGGAGCGGCAATGATAGCCAATCGGATGAGAGGAGCCTCATCACACCCAATCAAGGACGGCTCGATTATTATGGGATGCTGGTGCGTTCAGGGTCTCCAGTTAATGGTAAAACTGAAACCTTGTGAACAGAGCCTGATAGCTAAAAGATCTGCCTCCCATCCTACTTTTAGATATTCTAGGAACCACCAGTAAACCTGCAGTCTGAGAGCCAAGTGCTCTGTTAGGAACATATGGAACAATCAGATCACTGATGTATGATGGAGCTTGTTTATTAAGAGCTTTATATGTGAGAAGGAGGATCTTAAAATCTATTCTGAATTTAACAGGCAGCCAATGTAGGGAAGCTAAAACAGGAGAGATGTGGTCTCTTTTTAATTCTCATCAGAACTCTAGCTGCAGCATTTTGGACCAGCTGAAGACTTTTGACTACATTCTGTGGACCTCCTGATAGTAATGAATTGCAGTAATCCAACCTTGAGGTAATAAATGCATGAACCAGTTTTTCAGCATCACTCCTGGAAAGGATGCTTCTAATCTTAGCAATATTCTGGAGGTGGAAAAAGGAAATCCTACAAACCTGTTTAACGTGGGATTTGAATGACATGTCCTGGTCAAAGATTACACCGAGGTTCTTTACTTTGTTCTCGGAGGCTAATTTAATACCGTTTAGATCAGGTGACTGACTAAGCAGTTTCCTTTTCTGAGGTTCTGGTCCAATTCCACAATTAACTGCATGCCAAATGCAAAGATGGGCTCTGCTGCTTTCAGCACACACATGAAATCTGAGTTGCATGGAAAAGCTGATAGCCATTCATGGTTATTGTTGCAAGCTGTGAAGGTAGACCCAAAACAAGCAGACATTTTCTATTTTAGGCAAGTGGAGGAAGCTCCCATAATGTCTCTAACAACAAGCCAGAACCAACCCTGTGTTAGAAAACCTACTAGCTGCTGTGATTAGTGTTGCCAACCTTTGACAGAAAGAAGTTGAAGCAGAACATCTTTTGAGCGTTCATTCTGTGTTTTTTCTAAATACTATCACTTTTTTTCTTTCTTTTTACACAAACAGGAGTTGTTTTTTACCTTCTTATTTCGCTGACGTTTCGATCGCAGCTGCGATCATCCTCAGAGCTACATCGCCATCTTGGCGACGTCACTTCCTTCTCCGTTTATCTGCGGGCAGCAGAGGACGGTGTCGCCCTCTGCTGCCCGCGCCCTCCTTGCTGATGACACTGTCCCATGCGTGATCCAGTGTATAAACCCCTTCATCTCTGTTCATGGTTGCGTGTCCACGTCTCCTTATTTCAATTGCTTCCTTGATCCATCTTTTGTATTTTTGTTGTTCTGTGTTTATGATCCTTGTTTTGTCCCAGTCCATTATATGATTGTCTCTTGTGCAGTGATCTGTTACGGCTGATTTTTTTATTGTACTTTCTGCTTCCTGTTTTGCTGCTCTTGTGTGTCTTTTTCTCGTCTCCTTCTCACACTCCTTTCTGTGTTCTATTGTTCGTGTGTTGAGTTGGCGTCCAGTCTCTCCTATGTATGTTTTATTGCATAATTTGCATGGAATTTCGTACAAGAGAAAATCATATAATGGACTGGGACAAAACAAGGATCATAAACACAGAACAACAAAAATACAAAAGATGGATCAAGGAAGCGATTGAAATAAGGAGACGTGGACACGCAACCATGACCAGAGATGAAGGGGTTTATACACTGGATCACGCATGGGACAGTGTCATCAGCAAGGAGGGCGCGGGCAGCAGAGGGCGACACCGTCCTCTGCTGCCCGCAGATAAACGGAGAAGAAAGTGACGTCGCCAAGATGGCGATGAAGCAGAACGTTGCTAGATATCGCCAGGTATCTTCTTGTTCTTCAAAAGCAGCCCCAGCCACACTTCTTGTTGGGAGGCTGCTTTGAACAAGCCTTGACCTTCTTAGATCTCCAACAACTAGGGAGAACACGCCCAAGTCCAAAGACATCAACAGAAAAATGTTCATTCTGGTGATCACGTGCTAGCTCAAAACTATAACAACAGGCCAAAATGGATCTATGGTACAATAATATCTCAAACAAGAACCATGTCTTATACTGTTAGGACAAAAGAGGACATTATGTGAAAAACAAACACAAGCCCAACTTTCTGGACCAGCTGAGCTCATGAAAAATCCACCATGTCGTCCACTCATGCTGAGCCACATGCACTAAGATTCTTGGGTCAAACATCAGATACACCAGAATTGGTTCAGTCCGGAATCCTCAATCCACCATGCCTGTAGTTCCAACCGTGTCTCATCCTCGGACATAACAAAATACTGCATCAAGTATACCATCCCTGCAGAGGTAGACAAGCCATCAGCCTGAGGAGAGAACCAACCACTGATATCCAACTTCGAAGCACTTTGATTTATAGTTAGGAACATACCCAAACTGGGCAGAATAACCTCTGTGGTTATGTAGGATTTCAGTAGTCTACCTCATTTTCTAGTTGGGTTTGGACAATTTGATTTCTATTTATTTAAAAGGGAGAAGCTTGTTAAATGTGTAGCTGCTTGAAACATAAAACTAGTTTAAGAAACGTGTTGGTTTTAAGGTCCCGAGTTACACATGTTGTGGTTTTCCCTTTCTTTTTTAAATGTGTGTGGGTGGCATTATTTAGTAGGGAAGAGTATGTTATGTATTCAGCATTTCTGTAATTGTAATCTGTACTCACTCGTTAACTGGCCATCACTCCATTCCCGCAGGTTGTTACATTGGTATCAATTTATATACAAAACAATCATCGGTAGAACACCGTCATATCGTCGCTCATTACTCATATCTTCCAACAACCAGCGCATTTTACGTTCCAGTAACCTAATCTCTATGGTTATTCCATAAGCTCGCACCTCCTTTGGCTGCTCCTCATTCCAGTTTGCTGCTCCCAACGACTGGAATGAGCTGCAAAAATCACTAAAGCTCACTACCTACGTTCCATTATCTACCTTCAATAATTCATTGCATTCAATAGTTTCTGATCAATGTGCCTGCTTCTGAGTACTTAAAGATTGTTCTAAGTCTGTTTTGATGGTTTGTACATATTATATATGAGAACAGTCCTTTATGTCTAGCTGTTTTATCTTATTTTTATCTTGCATTTTTTTTAATCTTATCTGTTTTTTATCTTATCTGTTTGTGTAAAGCTAACTATGTGTCTGTTGCTGCTGCCTCTTGGCCAGATTGTCGTCGTAAATGAGAATGAGTTCTCAATCGACTCATCTGGTTAAATAAAGGTTAAATGAAATTTCTACCATGGTTCATGACGTGTTGCTGCCATCTGCTGGGCAAGGGGTGAACATGTCTTCCACCAAAGTCTGTACCTTTATAACAGAGTTCTTCAACTCTGGTCCTCAAGCTCCACTATGCAGCATGTTCTAGATGTTTCATTGCTTCAGCACACCTGATTTAATCAGAAGATGAATGACAGACTGAACAGGTGATTCAACCATTGAATTAAGTGTGTTGGATCAGGGAAACAACTGAAACATGCTGATAGTGGTCCTCGAGGACAAGAATTGGACACTCCTGCGCTGTAACAACAGCCAAATAAAGTGTATGCCAATTAGCGACTAAAATGTTAACCAGCTTCATCTGGTTATTTTGTCAGAAGTATCATTTGAAGCTAGACTAAAGACAATTCCCAGACCAGAAAATGTCAGGATGCTCTCAACCACACACCAGTAAACAGAACTGAACTCAGCAGTAGGAATGTGTGCTGTTGGTGTTCAGAAGCAAGGTCAGAGGTCAGGGTCAGGGTTTTAATCTCACTGACTCCTCTACCTCCCTCCTACAGACTCATCTGGTTGTTTTATTTTTGTGCAAATGTTAAATATATTTGAACATCAATCACTTTTCCCTTAAGGATATTTTATTAGCTGATGAAAAATAACTAAGAATTATGTAACTACAAAGAAACAATATTTAAACAAAATAAACACAGCAGAGGAGTGGAGTTCAGAACGTTTATTACAATAAACACCTGTACAGCTCACACACATACACACACACAAGCATGTACGCACATACACACACACACATACGCATGTATGCACACACACACACGTATGCACACACACGCATGTATGCACACACACGTATGCAGACACACACACACGCAATGTATGCACACACACACGCATGTATGCACACACACACACACGTATGCACACACAAACACACACACGAATGTACGCACACACACATGCATGTACGCACACACACACACGTACGCACACACAAACACACACATACGCATTCACGCACACACACGCATGTATGCACACACACAAGCATATACACACACACACAAACACACACGCATGTACGCACACACACACACAAGCATATACGCACACACACAAAAACACACATGCATGTATGCACACACACGCAATGTATGCACACACACACGCATGTATGCACACACACACACGTATGCACACACAAACACACACACGAATGTACGCACACACACATGCATGTACGCACACACACACGTACGCACACACACAAACACACACATACGCATTCACGCACACACACGCATGTATGCTCACACACACAAGCATGTATGCACACACACACACGCATGTATGCACACACACACATGTACGCACACGCACATACACACACGCATGTATGCACACACACACATGTACGCACATACACACACACACATGCATGTATGCACACACACCCACGTATACAAACACACATCTGCTGGCCTTGTCACCATGGTGATCCTGTGGCGCTTGAGTCTTTATTCACAGTCAGGAGATGTGACAGGAACACTGTTATTTAAAGGATTAATCTGGACCTCAACTGAGTTGCTGTCATTCATGTGTTCATCTGGAGAGAACAGGTTATACAACAACTGTAGCTAACAGAGTACTATGCTGTTATATATATATATATATATATAGTACTAAAGTACAAAAAGACCAGTCTGCTGATAAAAAAGTGGTGGTAAATGAGGAAATCCAACATGATGTTGCTGCTCTGCTCTTTCTGAACATCAGTCAGTTTAAATCATCCGATAAGAGATGCTTCAGCTGACTGGACCAGAACCAGTACACCCCTCCCAGGGAAGACTCCATATTCATTTTCACAGATACATTCATCTTGTTTAATCATTTAGTCAAGACATACAGGTCCTTCTGTAATGAATCTAAAATATATGAAAGTCTAATGTTTATCAGTACATTACAGAAAATAATGAACTTTATCACAATATGCAAATTTTTTGAGAAGGACCTGTATAATTAATTGGTTCATTTGGGTCAGTTTAGGTAGAATTTAGACTAAAAGAGGAGCTTATTTGGTTGGACTCACATTATTCAAGTACAAATCACTACCTGCCCACTCTAAAAATCTGATATGAGATGATATGACATCGTGTGTGTGTGTGTGTGCATGTGTGTGTGTGAGTGTGTGTGTGTGTGGGGGGGGGGCAGGTATTAATCTACATTTGAATAAATATAAACTCCTCCTTTGGACCAAATTCTAACCTAATAGGTGTGTTGCCATTGTTGGAGCTTCAGGGTAAATTCTGGGAGGGTGAAATGAGCGGTAGATATGATGTCCCAGTCCTCTCAGCTGTTGTGTCTCCATACAAATTCAGCCCTTTCAGGACTTTACACAGACGTCAGCATATCACAACTGCTTCAGCAGTGAGTGATGTCGCTGATCAGCACCCAAAAGCATCCACAGTAACATTAATAACGTTGAAAGTGTTATTCTGTCGAAGTATATCATAATTTAATCCATTCGGAGCACGAGAGCAGCTGCGCGATGTAAAATGTGGCATTCAATGACCAGAAGAAAGCTCAGTTTTTTTACGGCGCTCTGTGAGACAACAAAGCTCTGTCGTGGGGGAATTCCGCCTTGTTTTCCGGTGTCGGGAGTTTAGTAAGGGCAATTTTAAGCGGGATCAGTGCTTATTTTTGTTCGCTTTCATTCTGCTTCCCAAGCAATTCTTCTAATTTTACTAATGCCGGTTGTTTTAGACGTCTGCTGATGTCATTTCCTACTGAGTTACAACCAATCAGCGTGAATTAACTAAATGTTCCACTCAGCATCTCCCAGCATACCCCTGATCAGGTACTCAAAGTTCCTGAAAATGGCCCGGAAAATGTTTCGGCCGGCTCGGTTAAGTGGAGACATACGCATGCCGGGAAGTTCCTATAAATTTACTCTGAAATTCCAAAAGTGGAAACGCACCTAATGTGACCCAAATGATCTGAACCAGATCCTGTTCCAGTATCTTACTGATAAAGACAGGGCATGGTGGGATGGACAACCACCTGATGGAGAATCTGAAGATGAAGAAAGAGCAGAGCAACAGGTTTCTTGATGCGCTGAGCTTCTACAATCACAGCTCAATTCCTCCAGCCGTTACATGCTCTTTGGTTTCACAGAGAGCATCCCTCTGAGTGGAAATTAAATCACACTTTCACCACTATGAAAGAACCAGGAAACTGCTAACAAGCTGGACTCTGATGAGAAGCAGTCACTTTGAATGAGTCACTTGTAAACAGAAAGTCAGGAGGCCCTGTGAGGGCCGCTGAGTCAGCTGCACACAGAAGAGTCTGAATCCTTCTAGTTACTGCAACCAGCCGCCTGTTGCCATGGTGATCTGCCACAATCACACACAGAGGGGACATCAGGCATCTTCAGGCACTTTGTTGTCCTCCTCCGCCCCTGTAACAGTTACCATAGAAACAGATGAGCTCGTCCAGCAGATCAGTCCATAAACCTCTACAAGGATGTTGTGCTCATACCATTACAGGTCACGTGATCTGCAAGATCAGGCGACTTGTCTTCATGCTCGTCCGCTGGCGGGGAGCTGTCTGAGTTCTGTGACTGATCCGGGTCGGGTCCATCAGGGACAACTTGTTCAGGACAGGCCTGGGACTGGGTGTCTGAGCCGACGTTGACCTCAGCGTCCTCCTTTTCCTCCTGCTCCCTCTTAGCCAGCTCTGTCCATGAGACACACACACACACACACACACACACACACACACACACACACACACACACACACGCACAGTGAAATCAGAGCTACAACAATGAAGCACTTATAACGCAGAAAGAACAGAAAATGTGTGAACAAACCAAACAGACATTTATGCTCTTATGCTAAATCTGTTTCCCTCCAAGAATCTGATCTGGGTTCAGATTTAAGTCTTTGTCTTCTGTTGTGTTTTTGCTAAAGCTGGTTTTACCTTACCTGTGTCTGGGCCCTCCTCTCCACAAACATGTGTACCAGATTTGACTGTAGATGAGTGGACAGGAAACTGTTTCGAACTTTGGGAATATCTGGAGACCAAATTATGACTAGAATGCGTGTGAGTTGTGAATAAAACTGACTTGTAATTTTGATACTTTGCCACCAAATTATAAAATTAAATGTTGCACATGATGACCATTACAGTGGGTTTTCAGTTCCAACATCCTCCCAATGTAAAATCATATCACAAAGGAGTTATGCAAACCCTGCTGCCCAGAGAGATTTGATTTTACCTTATTTTATCATCTTCTGGAACCACTTCTTCCAGTGACTGTCTCTCTAACCCAGCACAGATAATCTGATATTCATGCAGTAGCAGGAACTTCTTTAAAATTCAGTGAACTCTTGATGATTTAAGGAAAGTTTATAGTCTTACCAGAAACTGGTGGAAATAATTAAGAAAAAAGTGTGTGTGTGTGTGTGTGTGTTCTTGTCTAGCCATCTTAGTGAGGACCATAATGAGTTTTTCACCTTTAAAGTGAGGACCTTAAGTTGCAAAGTGAGGACATTTGCCTGGTCCTCACTTTGGTGCAATCTCACAGAGCTCTACTCGTTAGTTTTAGAGGTATGGTGAGAATTAAGTTTAGTTAAGGTTAGGAATAGATCAGCACTGGTTATGGTTGGGTTTGGGTATGAGTTAGGCATAATACAGTCACAAAAATGAACAAAAATGAATGGAAGTCAATGGATGGTCCTCACTAAGATGTTTAGACGAGAGAGAGAGAGAGTGAGAGAGAGAGAGAGAGAGAGAGAGAGAGAGAGAGAGAGAGAGAGAGAGAGAGAGAGAGAGAGAGAGAGAGAGAGAGAGAGAGAGAGAGTGTGTGTGTGTGTGTGTGTAAATACCATGCACTGACAACTCTTTCCAGCGGTCCTTGTTGCTGGTAATAACAGTGGACAGGTGGAGCCTTAGAGCCGGCAGGTCGATGGCTGTTAGAGAAAAGTTCATCTGACCATCATCACTGTTCCCATGGCGACTGCTGCTGTGTCTTTGCACCGACTCCACAGTGACTGAGCCACTTCCTGTTAGGCTGTGAAACAGTAGAGGTGAAGAAATGTCGTCAGGCTGCTCTTACCAACCAGGACTCCCTCGTCCCGTGGACCAGTACCTGGACCTCCTGTTCCCGGTCTCTTTGGCCTTTCTCTCCTCTTCTATCAGTGGAAAGATGACTTTCTCTGTTGTGTCTACCAGAACCGTGAAGGTTGGCTCCACAATGAAGTCTATGAAACCTGCAATAGGAGGGTTAAAGTGACTGAAGAGAGGGTGTGGTGTGACAAACACAACAAAATGCTCTGGCTGCTTCCCTTCTTACCGATCTGTGATTGGGCGATCATGGTAGCTTTACGGTCACAGAGAGGAGAAAAAGGGAGGCCGAGCTCCACCTCTTTATCTCCCTGGATGTGAAACAGGAAGACATGAACATGAGCTGGTTTTTATTATTATATACAGCTATTAAACATTTAGCCTTTTCTGCCTTTAGCCTGTGAATAAAACTCTGACTTAACAACAAACCTCCCAGAATCCCAGCAGATACTCAGCCTTACATGCAAGCAGCCTGACATTAGCGAGCGTAATGATGTGTTCCTCTTAACGCTGAGATTATTATTATTATTATTATTATTATTATTATTATTATTATTATTATTAATAATAGAGAGGTAGGAGGTGAACCAGGCAAGAGGAGTATGACTGATACCTATAGATGACAGTCTGCTGAGGAGAGTTCTATGGGAGATGGTGTCAAATGCTGCTGTGAGATCGAGAAGGATGAGAATGGACAATAAACCAGAGTCAGAGGCAGTGAGAAGGTTGTTGGTGATGTTGAGAGGTGCTGTTTCAGTGCTGTGAAAGGATGGAAGCCAGATTGAAACTAGATGTTATTGGTGATGAGGTGGTTGTGAAGTTGAGAGGCAACAGATTTTTTGAGAACTTTGGAGATGAAGGGTAGATTGGAAATAGGACATAGGTTATTGAAGTTTGTGGGGTCTAGACCAGGTTTTTTCAGATGAGGTGTAACTATTGCAGTTTTGAAGGTTGGAGAGACAATGCCAGAGCATAGGGAGCATTGAATAATATTGGTAATGAGAGGAGCGAGAAAGGAGAGGCAGGTTTTAACAAGAACTGTAGTGAGTGGGTCGAGCTGACGGGGAGGGTTTGGATTTGAGGATGAGTTCAGTGATGTCTTGGACTGAGGGAGGGATGAAGCTGGACAATGCCGTTATGCGAAGTGTGGATGTCTGAAGCACCTCATGAGGTCAGGTGGTGATGGATGTCAATGATTTTTAAAACTAAAAAGGACATGAGTGAGTTACAGAAATCAGTAGATTGCAGATGGAGAAGGAGGGAGTCGGGAAGTTTTGTGATGTTGTTCAGGAGAGAAAAGACAGTTTTTGAATTATTTTGATTAGAATGAATTAAATCAGAATAATTTCGCTGATGAGAGATGGTCCTTGTAGAGCATTAGATTATTGGAGTACATTTCTTTGTGTATGGCAAGTCCAGTTCTCTCGTAGAGTCGCTCCAGTTGACGACCTTGAGCTTTGAGCTGACGGAGAACCATGGTGATGAGCAGGTGAAAGGAACAGATCTGGTTTTCAGTGGGGCATGGATATTCAGAAAGGTGGAGAAGTTGCTGTTGTAGTGGGAGACCAGGTCATCAGGTGAACAGTTGGCATTAGGACTGGGACGATTGTTGATATCAGAAGAAAATATATCAACATTCATATTTTTGATATTGTGGAAAGAAATATTGCGGGGAATGGTGATTTTGGACAGAGACAGGTTGATATTAAAGGTGATGAGCATTTACTCAGAACTGACTAAAGGATCATAGTGGTTATGTCTGCAAAGCTGGTCATGATCTATTTAAACTTATAGCATCAGAAAATTAACTTTGTTCACTTTAAAAGCTGAAAACACAAAATCCAACTGGACCTTAATTGTTCTGCGATAACTCAGTGGTCTGGAGCCTTAGGCCGATAGATGTCACAATGTGTGTGTGTGTGTGTGTGTGTGTGTGTGTGTGTGTGTGCGCACGCTTGTGCATCAGCAGCGATGAAGAATCCTCGTACAGGTAGGCAGGTAGACGTGTGTACCTGTCTGAAGAACTCCTCCATCAGGCTGTGAGTCCAGTGGTAGTGCAGTGGCCAGGCTTTGGCAGGGTGACTGATGTCTGCAGCATGAAGCATCAGAGACAAAACCTTCACTTTGTCGACACTTAAGGAACAGAAAAAAACTGTTTCAGTGTAACAATATGAGCTATAGTTACAATAAATCCCCAAAACATCTCCAGTTGAAATGAATGCAGCTTAAAGACGGTTCCACTACAGAAGCAGAGAGACTGGAAGTTGATGAGATGCAGGGTGGAAGTAGATATTCTGCTGGGGTGGGGCTGAGTGGACGGCCTCGGGCTCCATGGGGCTCTGTGATGCTGATGCTGTGGGCCCTGGCTAGATGGGCTGGGGGTCTCTCAGTCCCAGATGGGTTTTGGGAACGGGGGTTCCTATTGGGGTCAGTGAAGGAGCTGGATCCCTGGGAGGGCTTAGCCCCCCCAGTCTTTCCTCCCCATCCTTAGACATTTCCCTCCCCCTGCTCCATCACATCACCACACACATAGGCTTATAGGGTCATACATATGACCGGGCTCCACTGTAAGGAACCAAAATGATGCACTAAATACAAACATTTATTGGAACTATATTCATCTCATTTTCTCTACCTAATAAATGACATCAGTTGTTTTTTCTGAAAATTAAGTTAAACAGAACAAAGGTCACAACAAACACAAATACAAACATAAGCATACCAAACATTAAAGTATATGAACATAATTTAATGTAGTTAATTTTTTTAGAAATAATCTATCAACGTTCAAGAAGAATCTTTATAGTATGTTACAATCTGACACAGCTATGTGAAATGATAAATGACCCACACTTGTATAGTGCCTTTCAGAGTCAGAGGACTCCAAAGCACTTTACACTACAGTGTATCATTCTTTCATGCACACACACATTCACACACTGGTGGTGATGAGCTACAATGTAGCCACAGCTGCCCTGGAGCACACTGACAGAGGCGAAGCTGCCAAGCACAGGCAATGTGGGTTAAGTGTCTTGTCCAAGGACACAACAGCAGCATTCATTGCCGGGAGTTGGGATGATCCTACAACCCTCCAATTACTGGACAACGTGCTCTACCTCCTGAGCTACTGCTGCCCATTAATGCTAATCTATCAGCACTGTGAGGTCAGAGCTCATGGGGGCAGTACTGACCCGTTAGTCTGTGTCAGGGTGTTCCTCATCGTCTTGATCTGCTGGAAATGACAGGACATGTCTGTGGACATCACCATCTCTATCACCAGAGACCTCAGCTCCCTGTCAATAATAGAGACAAAATTAGCAATAATCAGATTGCACGGGCCATTGTCTAACAGATCAGTTAATCAGTTAGTGGTCAGTGTTGATGGAGACAGTAACCACATATGCAAAAACGGCTTCACAGGCTGAAGGATGTTAATATAAACCTAAACTAGTCTTTTATCAGAGCAAGAATTTCAAGGTGTCAGCACTTCTTCTCACGCTGATTCATGTGGGTTCAGAGCTCCTGCACACAGTGAGTCTAGAGCAGGGTGTCAAACTCAAATTTGAACTGGGCCGAAATGAAAAACTGGGACAAAGTCTTGGGCCAAACTCATTATGTATTGTAGAACCTTTTTCATTTGGAAACAAACTTATTTTTGCTGTAACACTGAATCTGGAACAACCAAATTAGCTTATAAGCCAAAGGAGTGGACTCCCTCCCAGTTAACCTTCAGAACAGCCATGAATAAAGAATGGTAAATAAACATCCTCCCAGAGGAACTCCTCCAGCCACCAAAAACAGTTAATGATGCAGCGGAATGTTCTGTTCTGGTTCTGTTGGACCTGACTGCAGCCTTTGACACTGTTGACCATCACCTGCTACTGGATGGGCTGAGAGACTGGTAGGCCTATCAGGAACTACTCTGGAATGGTTCTCCTCTTATCCATCTGAGCGTTCCTTCTCTGTGGCCATCTCCAAGTTTCAGTCCTCCCCCACCTCCCTCACCCATGGTGTCCCACAAGGTTCTGTGCTGGGCCCTCTACTGTTCCTCCTTTATCTGCTCCCTCTCCAGTACATGCTGAGCTCTTTAGAGGAATCTCACACCATCTTTACACAGATGACATTCAACTGTACATCTCCTTTAAGCCCCATGAGATGTCTAACCCCTATTTCACACCAGAAGCATCAAGCGTTGCAGAACGGCAGTGGAATGGTTTACTAGCAAGTTTCACTGCGTGTCAGTACAGACCGGGAGAGTCACAGCCGCAAAGCGGCTTCTTTGCCGTTCTCCTCGCTGGACTTGCGAGATCACAAAATCCCTCAAGACTTCAAAGGTCACGGTTTGTTTATGCCATCCGCCATTAAACCAAAAAGAAGGAAATCTCTCTGTGTGTCAGTTGGGTTTGTTACTGACTGCCTGGGAACCATCAGCTCTTCATGGGTTGGTTATTAGTAAAGTATGGCATAGTCCAGACTAGAACTTGCTCCAGGTGTGGGTCAGGTTTTCTCACAGCAGCAGATACCACTGGTCCATGCAGCAGGTGAGTCAGGTAAACGTTGCAGAAGGTTTCAACACAAACACAATAAACATCATACCTCCAGTCGTCCTTGTTCAGGTTGATCAGGATGTTCATGTCCTCCTCTGCCATCAGCTTGTAGGCGGCGCTGACATGGTGGTTTTCCAGCACTGACCTGTCGTTGTACAAAATAGCCACTTCTGACCTGAGAGACAGATGCAAGTGTCTAATCAGAGGTCAGCAGGAACCCGTCACCCCTCGCCCTTTTTTCTCTCTCCTTTGTTATTTGGTAAAAAAAAATTGTAAGAATATTACTGGTGTTTTAATCACCAACAGTTAATGTATAAATCATGAAACATTTCTTTTGAGCTTAAAAAGAGAAATTAAATATTTCATTTCCTGTCCTCTCTGAAGGCAGCAGAACAGCTGTGTATTACTGATTACCTTTATAACAAAGGTGTTTCTGACCTGGTGTGGATGTGGAAGTTGTTGGTGGTTCCTGTGTGTTCAAAGTCATGGATCGCTGCAGCAAAAACCATTGCTAGGATCTCCAGTTCACTGAGCCAGTGCTACACACACACACACATACACACACACACACACACACACACACACATGCACACACATACAGAGAGAGAGAGAGTGTGTCAGCTGATCAGATTATTCTGCAACAACGCTTTAAAGACCAAAGTCACATTATTCTGTTCCATTTGTGTTTGAAGGGACTTTGTGTGTGTGTGTGTGTGCGTGTGTGTGTGCTTGTGTGTGTGTGTGTGTGTGTGTGTGTGTGTGTGTGTGTGTGTGTGTGGGTGTGCATTTGGGTGTGTATTAGTGCAGATGTGTGTTTGTGTGTGTGTTGTGTGTGTGTATAGGTGTGTTGTTAGTGTATGTGTATGTGTGTGTTCTTGTCTAGCCATCTTAGTGAGGACCATAACGAGTTTTTCACCTGTAAAGTGAGGACCTTCAGTAGCAAAGTGAGCACATTTGCCCGGTCCTCACTTTGGTGCAATCTCACAGAGCTCTACTCGTTAGTTTTAGAGGTATGGTGTGAATTAAGTTTAGTTAAGGTTAGGAATAGGAATAGATCAGCACTGGTTAGGGTTAGGGTTAGGCATAATACAGTCACAAAAATTTACAAAAATGAATGGACGTCAATGGATGGTCCTCACTAAGATGGTTAGATGAGAACGTGCATGTGTGTGTGTGTGTGTGTGTGTGTGTGTGTGTGTGTGTGTGTGTATGGTACCATCAGTCCGGTGTGGAGCATCAGGAAGTGGGCGGTCTGAGTGACATCAGCGGCATGGATCAGATTGTGGTAGGGGTTCCGGTGTTTACTGTAGCCGCTCTCCAGAGCCTCGACAAACTGCACCAGGGCCTGAACTGGGATCTGAAGACAGGACTGACATTAGTTCTATAGTGACATCTGCTGGTGAAGATGAATCATGACAGCTAAGTCATCATAATAGCACACAATAACCTGTACACTGAGTAAGTGGGTTGTATGATTCATGACTGCTGTCCCTCTGAATGTAGCTAAGTGGGATTTGTGCTTGTGTTCACATCATGGTCTCATTCATTCAGGGATGTCAGTTCCAAAAATGAAGGGTTACACAAATGACACTGGTGGTGGTGGGGGTCAATAATCCATATGTTACACTTAGTTTTGGAATTCATGGTCAATAGACCTCATTTACATAATTACATAACTTTCATTTTCAGTAAAAATAGGTCAAAACCATGAACGGACCAAAACTGTCTGGCTCTACCCCCAATAAATAACAAAAATAAAACCAAATTTGTATCCATGCATCCATTAAAAGATCTTTGCTTGGTGTGTTGGAAGTGCTTGTTTAGTCAAACTTAACAGGATATTTTGGATCTCTGCCATGGAAGTGTGTCACTGATGTGTGTGTGGTGGTCTTGTGACCGACCAGCACCCCCACACCTGTACAATAAATGACACTTATCACAGCTCAATCCTACCACTGAATGAACAAACCAATCAACAACACCAATCATAAAGCTATTTTTTTATAAAAGCTCAACCATCCAGACACTGTTAGACACATGAACCAAACTGTAACTACCCACAAAGCACAACAGGCTTCAGCTGCTTTTATTTTGAAAAGTGACACAGTAAACAAACCAGTCACGTGACCCAGGTGAAACGAGGCCTTATTTAGTGCTGAGTTACAACAACACTCATGTGTAGCCTCACATGTAGCCTCAATAGTCCCAAACAGCTGAGCGCTGCTAGCCGATATGAGGCAGGACTGGACTGTTTTTCATCTCCACAGTGATTTTTTGAGTGAATATTGACCAAAAATGCATTGTTACTACTAGACTGATTATTTTATCAAAGCATCTATCTTTTGGAGCAACAGGAACAACATTTATCAGGTTTAAACGTAGAATACATTTAGATTACAGATCATTTTTAGCTAAAATAAGTCTATGTATAATATTAAGTGTTTATGCAATACACTCATCAGTGTAAGCATGTCAGAACCACAACAGCAGTGAGACAGTAGCAATCTGTTCCACAGGGTCTGATGGGGCCCTCGTCCTCCAGACTGCTCCCACCCACACCCCCTTGCTCAAACGGAGAAATAACAGCACGCGTCCTAGTCGCGCCAAACAACACCATGCTGCCTGGGACCCCATGACAACCTTGCAGCACCACTGCCTCATGACCTATGCCATTTCAGTGTTCCATTATTCCTATTGAAGTCTATGGGAGTGTCCAAACCCTGCAATCAACAGCAGTAGTCTCGTTTGACACCAGTCACTTGGTTTTCTGTGAAACAAAGCAAGCTTTGAATCGGGGCTTCATCGACATGCCCCACTGATGCTGGACAAAACGCCTCAAAGACTCGGCTTCAAATGTCCCATCACTACTGGTTCTACAGGTACTACAGCTGCAGCTCAGAGGTGCTCTTCCCAGCACCCCAGGAGTGACACTGGTGAGTCTGGTGGAGGACATTCACTGTTTAATGAGACGCAGCTGGTGTAAATGATGTGTAAATAATTCAGATTGCATGTAGGTACACACAAATAAGCAAATCTGACACATTTATAGTAAATATATGAATATTGTCATGTCCTGTGTCTCATGTCTCCCCAGTCTCTTCCATGTCTTTTCCGTGTGTTTGATATTCCATTAAATATAGCTTACATTTTCATTTTCCCTTCCCAGCGTGTTTAGTCTATTTTGTAATTACTTTAGTTCTGATTCTTGTGTGTCCTTAACCTTTGACCTTAGTGGTTTTCCTTTGTCTATAGTCAATTCTCCCACTCTTAGTTTATTCCTCATTTAGCTTTGTTGTGTTCATTCCATTTGCTCTTTGGTTTTCATTTTTAAGATCCTGTTAAGTTGTTTATCCTACTTTCTCCTAGTCTTTCAGTTTTAGTAATCTTCACGTTTCGTTTCTCTGTGGCTTGTTTATCTGAGTTGCATTTATCCTCCCTTTTTATTAATATTCCTTTCTAGCCTTTTAGTTTCCAGTTCTTGGTTATTGTTTGATATTTTTATTAATAGTGTCTTTAGCTTTAGTGTAATCATTCTCCTCTGTTGTCTTTGTATTTTGCCTCCCTTCCCCAGAGGTAATTAGTCACATCTGTCCATCGTTATCACCAGTACTCATCACACCTGTTGCTTGTCTCCACTCACATTTTCAGTGTATTTAAACCCAGCCCTGTCCAGTGTGTGCGTGCATCCCCTCCTCGCGCCTGCTCCAGACCACGGCTTAAATATACATTTTTTGATTTTTGAACATACCTGGCTGCCTCTTGGATTTACCTGCATTTGGGGTCTTACAACCACCTCCATTATTTCATGACAAATATATTGAAGTTCTTATTTTGTTTTTAGATTATATTTTTGTCTTCACATTAGGGAGGGCAGCACCTCATATGGAAAAGCCACCACTGCCCCCATATAATTATATAAATATGAAGTAATTATTTAAATGACAAATTCAGATTTTATATATTTAATTAATATGAACTAAGTGATGGTTTAATTTTTTAATGCACATTTCTTCTCAAGTCTTAAGCTTTTTGCTTCTCTGTTTATTGTTGAAAATCAAAAGCCTCTCAGGTCATATTCATGGTATTCCAGGTCCTTCTCAAAAAATTAGCATATTGTGATAAAGTTCATTATTTTCTGTAATGTACTGATAAACATTATACTTTCATATATTTTAGATTCATTACACACAACTGAAGTAGTTCAAGCCGTTTATTGGTTTAATATTGATGATTGTGGCATACAGCTCATGAAAACCCAAAATTCCTATCTCAAAAAATTAGCATATTCCAACCGACCAATAAAAGAAAAGTGTTTTTAATACAAAAAAGGTCAACCTTCAAATAATTATGTTCAGTTATGCACTCAATACTTGGTCGGGAATCCTTTTGCAGAAATGACTGCTTCCATGCGGCGTGGCATGGAGGCAATCAGCCTGTGGCACTGCTGAGGTGTTATGGAGGCCCAGGATGCTTCGATAGCGGCCTTAAGCTCATCCAGAGTGTTGGGTCTTGCGTCTCTCAACTTTCTCTTCACAATATCCCACAGATTCTCTATGGGGTTCAGGTCAGGAGAGTTGGCAGGCCAATTGAGCACAGTAATACCATGGTCAGTAAACCATTTACCAGTGGTTTTGGCACTGTGAGCAGGTGCCAGGTCGTGCTGAAAAATGAAATCTTCATCTCCATAAAGCTTTTCAGCAGATGGAAGCATGAAGTGCTCCAAAATCTCCTGATAGCTAGCTGCATTGACCCTGCCCTTGATAAAACACAGTGGACCAACACCAGCAGCTGACATGGCACCCCAGACCATCACTGACTGTGGGTACTTGACACTGGACTTCAGGCATTTTGGCATTTCCCTCTGCCCAGTCTTCCTCCAGACTCTGGCACCTTGATTTCCGAATGACATGCAAAATTTGCTTTCATCCGAAAAAAGTACTTTGGACCACTGAGCAACAGGCCAGTGCTGCTTCACTGTAGCCCAGGTCAGGCGCTTCTGCCGCTGTTTCTGGTTCAAAAGTGGCTTGACCTGGGGAATGCGGCACCTGTAGCCCATTTCCTGCACACGCCTGTACACGGTGGCTCTGGATGTTTTCACTCCGGACTCAGTCCACTGCTTCCGCAGGTCCCCCAAGGTCTGGAATCGGTCCTTCTCCACAATCTTCCTCAGGGTCCGGTCACCTCTTCTCGTTGTGCAGCGTTTTCTGCCACACTTTTTCCTTCCCACAGACTTCCCACTGAGGTGCCTTGATACAGCACTCTGGGAACAGCCTATTCGTTCAGAAATGTCTTTCTGTGTCTTACCCTCTTGCTTGAGGGTGTCAATGATGGCCTTCTGGACAGCAGTCAGGTCAGCAGTCTTACCCATGATTGCGGTTTTGAGGAATGAACCAGGCTGGGAGATTTTAAAAGCCTCAGGAATCGTTTGCAGGTGTTTAGAGTTAATTAGTTGATTCAGATGATTAGGTTAATAGCTCGTTTAGAGAACCTTTTCATGATATGCTAAGTTTTTGAGATAGGAATTTTGGGTTTTCATGAGCTGTATGCCACAATCATCAATATTAAAC
>SSNS01000485.1:60421-118731 GCA_006937985.1 Aphyosemion australe
CCAATAAACGGCTTGAACTACTTCAGTTGTGTGTAATGAATCTAAAATATATGAAAGTCTAATGTTTATCAGTACATTACAGAAAATAATGAACTTCATCACAATATGCTAATTTTTTTAGAAGGACCTGTATTAGTAATAATGACATCAGCTGGCCTCCTCACTGTGTGGTTTTGCTTCTTCTTCATTGTCTCATCCTAAAGAAATGTCCAACTTGAAGGAGTCTGACTTTGATGAGTAACCTGCAGAGCTCATGTGAACATTTCCTGTCTGGTTTGATGTTCTTGATAGAAACCTTCATCCACTGCATCCACAAGTCAAAGCATATGTACCCTGAACCTGTTGATGAGGTCATAGCGGGTCAGCAGGTCATAGACCAGGAACTTGAGGGCGTGTTCTCCTGTGGCCTCGTGGAAGGCAAAAACATCAAAGGACCACTGATCCACTTCCTGGAAAACATACAACAGGAAATGAGATTCAGTGTTACCTGCAGGGGGCAGCATTCTGATGAGTGTGGATAAAACAGCAGCAATTACATTAATGATGGTAATTTTTTATTAATGAATAATTACATCTGAAGTCGGTCCCTTCATGATTTAATGAGTTTTACTTTATGAAAATCATTAAACAGAGTATTTATAGATGTAATTGCATTTTGTCTGAGACAGGAAGCCCCGAGGACAGAGCATCCATCAGGACCACACCCCTCCTCCACCAACTCCCTTGTCCTCCTTCCATCCTCCTCCCTTATACAGTGTTCCATTCTTTACATCAACTCTTGCTTTCTTTTGGTTATTTTTCTCTCTTTATTTTATTCTCACCTTTTTCTTTATCCCAGCTTCCTCCTCCTTGTATGTTACATTTCCACCTCCACCCTCTCCTATTCTTCTCTTTTCTCTCACCTCTCTCTTTGAGTCCATCTTCCTCTCGTCCTCTCTAACGCATAACTCCTTCCCTTGAGCTTTTCTTTCCTGGTCTCCTCCTTTTATGTGTTTGTTGTTTTTCTTTCTCTGCCTATGTTCATGTTTCCTTTCCATCTCTCTTTTATGTCTCCTTTTATTTCCTGTCTCTTCTTTCTGCCAGTGTGCTCTTTATCAGTCCGTAACCTTCAACGTCAGGAAAGTTTAAACTCGGTTCTGCTAAACTATCTCACGCTGCTGTGGCTGGGGTTTGGGTACAGCTTTACCTTCAGAGCTGCCAGAGCTGTGGGGGGGTAGGTCAGACCCGCCATGTTGGAAGTTCGTCTGTACATCCTGTTGACACACACACGCACGCACGCACGCACGCACGCACGCACGCACGCACGCACGCACGCACGCACGCACACACACACACACACACATCTATATCAGTGTTTAGATGCAGACATCTAAACAATGCTCACAGAGACCCCCTCCTGTTGCCCTCCTACACACTTTGATACCAGGATGGATTGTTTGTTGCCATGGTGACCATGCACAAAACATGCATATGCGAGCCCTCGCTGAAACAGATATTTTTTGATTTCATGCGTCATTAGGTAGCAGCAGCAGATGAACTGATACAGAGTTCTTTTACGGAGACTCATTTACTCTGATGACATCATACGTTTCTTGTGAAGATCTCTGCCTGGTGCAGCGTAACATCATTAGACTCCCAGTTCCACCTCTTAATCACATCTCCTGTGGAGTCAGATAGATGTTCCTCAGTGTTTGTGTTGGAGAACATCTCTGGCTGCTTCGTCTGGTTTGAGATGATCTCCTCAGGTTGTACTTTTCTTTTTACAGAAAGTTTGTGGACAAACTCAGAAGACTTGTTGGGGTCGGGTTACACAAGGTTGTTGTTTTTTTACCTTAAACTAATCAAAATATGGGAGATCTGACATGAATCAGGCAGCTGGTTGCTGCTTTTAGTCCATTTTCCACCACGCACCCAGGATGAGGATAGTAACCAGGACCTCCTTCTCCCTGGCAACACTACAGCTCCTCCTAGGGGAGCTCCTTGCCTTATCTCACTTGGAGCCAGGACACCCAAGACAGGAGGGTCATATAAGGCCCAGTTCACACGGCAAGATCATTATACAATAGTATAAAATAGAATATTATTTTATTGTGCCTCAAAGTGGAAATTTTGGTGACACCTCAGCAATTGAGGTCACAACAGGAGAAAAGAGGAGAGTAAAAAAATAAAGAATAAAGTGTAAATAAGATTAAAAAGTGAAAAACAAGAAAACATAACAGAGAAATACCTAAAAGATTCAAAAATCAAGATATTGATCAAATATATACACATAGTAAGAAATAAAAATATAAAATACTGTGTGGTAAAAGCGGGCAAAACATTTCCAAGCAATTGGGAAACATAAAAGGAGAACTGTGCAAATATAATCATGAGGTTGTGCAGGTAGAATAACAGAAACTGTACAAGTCACAAAAAGCAGCAGACATGAAGGGATGCAAAATGATTGTTTACTGGTGTTGTTGGGAGCAGTGGTAGCTGTAGATTCTAACAGCTGCTGGGAGGAAGGACATGCAATAAGGGGGAACCGACAGAAATACAAGTCTCATTAATATTCATGATATGCAAACAGATGGTGACTGATTGGCTAACAGGGAGGCAACTCTTACACTGCCAGTGCATCTGTTGTGGAGTAGCTAATGCTAATGATTAGCTTCTACTAGCTGAGACGTGCTCTGCACTGTCCTTCCTGTGGTACCAAGCCAAAGTGGGAGGGGCCATGAATACTAATATGCCCTGTGACATAGAAGATACTGGCCTTTATTTTTGTTATGACTGCATGAATGAATGAATGAACGGTGACTCGTGCTACATCTGTAACATAACATATGTTTAAATCCTGGTCCATCTGTGTGTGATTTTGAGTTGACTGAATGAAGGAATTCATTTAAATATTCACCTAAATCTGAAATCTCAGTTTTGAAGAAAAAACTGTTTACCTTTCCACAAATATCCCAGCTTGCACCGCATGCACGATGCTCCTGAATCTAGGTTTCTCCTCAGGGCGACGCTTAGCCACACCCATTTTCCTGCTGAATGTGCATGCGAGCCAATCACGTACTTCACTTGGCACTGACTCTGCCTGCAGGTCGCTGAGCTCATCCTCAGTGTCCAACAAACGCCTGTGGAGCAAAACAGGGTGAGCCATGGGATCTCTTTCCTGAACTCTTACCTGCTTAGCCAGCTCGTTCTCACCTGGTCTCATCCGTGTAAACAGTGTCCAACATGGCCGCAGCCAGCTCCAGGTTCCTGCGGAGCTCCTGCAGGTCCACCACGCCCCGGTCCATCTGCTCCAGGACCATCTTCAGCCTGATAAAAGCAGCACAACCATCAGGTTCTCAGCAGACATCAAACACACACTGAAAAGAACTCTTCTGACTATATGTAACATGTGATTGCATTTAGAGGTGAATCCTTCAGCAGGTATGACTGATCTGATCCAAACTAATCTGATCTTATTTAATCTGATTTGATCTGATCAAAACTGATCTGATCTGATTCAGTAACAACAGTATTATAATGATATAATTCTAATATTATAATATTATATATACGTACATAGAGATGGGTACCTTTGACATTTGAATCGATACTTTTGCATGTTTATTAAAAAATAGGGCTGTAACAATGTTGGCAATATCGCGATATCGTCGTAGTAAAATGACCACAATATCGTTGTCACGATGTCGTACAGTACGTCTGGAGGTAAAAATAACACTTTTCAGTCTGCTCCACCGGAGCATAGCAAAGTAAACTACATAGACCATGATCCTTTGCTTCCGCGTCATCGGCCAGTTCGCCAATGGGAGTGCGTGCAGCCCACACAGCAAAGATAAACAAACATGGAGTATGGCGGCTACAGTTGTGAACGCAGCACGGAGGTTTCCAGTCAAAGTATTTTATGTTGTGAGTCTTATTATCGTGAGCCTCCCCACAATATTGCAATAAATATCGTATCGTGAGGTTCATATCATGACAATATCGTATTGTGAGATTTGGATATTGTTACACCCCTATTAATGAATTAAATCTCTTTTTTAATTAAATATTTTTCCTCCATATATAATCATATATTTGTCGCTGTCGTTGTGTCCTTGGGCAAGACACTTAACCCGCCTTGCCTGTTGGTGGTGGTCAGAGGGACCGGTGGCGCCAGTGTACGCAGGCCCCGCCTCTGTCAGTGCGCCCCAGAGCAGCTGTAGCTACGTTGTAGCTCATCCCCACCAGCGTGTGAATGTGTGTGTGAATAGGTGGATGACTGATTGTGTTGTGAAGCGCCTTGGGGGGTTGTAGAACCCTAAGAAGGCACTATACAAATACAGGCCATTTACCATTTACCAAAATTCTTCAATATGAAAACTTTTAACCACAACTGTTTCTAAATGATGCAAAAACTAAAGCCCAGCTCCATGTACTCCGATTCCTCTCCTTTCCCTTGCAAGTAGGCAGAGAAAAAGCGCTCTAAAGTTTGGCTTCACTTCACTAAATGCGATGGGTAACTGGGTTATGATGAAACCAGCAACAACAATCTCAGTGAGGTATCATCATCTTAATCTACTCCAGCAGCAAAATAAAGTGATTAAGATAACGTTAGCTTGATATTTTAGCTTCCGTTAACATTGCAATCAGCTAATGGTGCGTTCGTTTTCTCCTCAGAACTCGGAAATTTCACTCTAGTGGTAGCATGAGACAGAGTGTCTACTTCACTGTGAATTTCTCTAATTGAATGAAGACAACGTTATGGCGCTTAAACATAGGTATTCTTAATAATGAATCTACGATACAAGAGATCAAAAGGGAAATACAAGAATGCATTGTGGGCAATAACAATGGCCAGGTAAATCCCATTTTGGTTTGGGATACAGTTAAGGCTGTAATGAGCTGGAAGACACTCAAAGGCTTAGAGCTGCAACAACAGCAGAGTTCTAAAAACCAAGAATTGGCTAAACAAATTATGGATACCAAAAACACTATAAACAAATGTATACAGGATGAGCTAGAGAAGAAACTACGATTCTCCAAACAAACATTTTATGAAGCAGGCTCAAAGGCCTCAAGAATTTTAGCCAGACGCCTCCGAAAACAGAAATCAAAGCACTCGATTACCAAATTAACGAGCCCTCAACTGGCACGTTGACTCATGACGGTGACAAAATTAATAACATTATTGAAAATTTCTTACTTAAAAGAACTAAATTCAGCTATCAAAAATTTAAAAACTAACAAATGCCCTGGTAGTGATGGGTTCCCAAACGAGTTATAAAAATCTCAAAGAAGAGCTTGCTCCTGCTCTGCTTGAGTCCTTTAATTGGACATTGAGCAAAGCAGAGATACCACCGTCATGGACAGAAGCTGTAATATCTGTCATCCCTAAGGAAGGAAAATCATAGATTTTTGTGAATCATATCGCCCGATCTCAGTATTAAATGTTGATTATAAACTATTCACCTCCATTATCTCCAGGAGACTAGAGCAGTATTTAATAGATCTGATTCAGGAGGACCAAACAGGGTTCATTAAAGGTCGTCTAACTCACAGTAGTATTAGACGAATGCTCCATGTTATTGACCAGGCCGAGAAACAAGGACTGAGTATGGCTTTAATCAGCCTTGATGCAGAGAAACCCTTTGATCAGGTTAGTTGGACTTTCTTGTACAAAGTCCTTGAGCGTCTGGGCTTTAATAACCAGTTTGTTAGATGCATACAATCATTATGTGATCACCCGATTGCTAGGGTTAAAATTAATGGGCCTTTAACCAATAACTTTCAGTTTCAGATCTTGTACTTTCTTTGCAAAATCCAACAAATTCTGTAAGTGATGTTGGGTTTTTCCAACCAGCGGGGCCAGGATGGTCAAGAGATATTTTGCAATGTTGTATGTGACTGAGTTAATGCTGCTGCTGCTGCTGGGTCTGAGTGGTGTTCCTTCCTTGTGGATTTTTGGAGGACCATATGGGGTGGCTTCTTCTGGATAGAGTCTGTAGTAAAATGAGTGCTTAATTACTTTGTCATTTAGTAGTTTCTGTCCATGATTTTCTTCTTGTAGCCGCTTGTCGGGTCCCTCTTCAGAGCTTCATATGTGGCTCTATCACTCAAAAGTGTGGTGACTTGTTGTGATAATCTGTTGTATTCAGCATAACCGTACATCGTCCCTTGTCTGCAGGTAGAATTGGGATGTTCTGGTCTTTGCTGAGGGAGGAGACAGCTTTTCCTTCTTGTGGGGACAGGTTAGAAGGAGGAGTCTTCACATTAGAAAGAGCTGCTATAACCTTGATCCTCAGTTCTTCAGCTTCTGCTTCCCTCATGCTGTTGTTCCTTATGGCCGATTCTGTGGCAGTGATGAAGACTACTGTTGGGATGTGTTGTGGACAAATGGCAAAATTGAGTCCTTTGGCTCAACAGTAGACTTCGTCACTGCCACAGTTCAATATTCTAGACTCAAAGTGTCACACACTCTAATCAGCTAAGGAATCCGAAACACCTGCAAAGGGTTCCTGAGCCTTTAGATGGTCTCTCAGTCTAAGATGGATTACTGACATAAATGGGCTTTTGCACCAGATTCTCATTTTTCCAGTTTCACCTGTGCTCAGGATGATGATGTCATCAGGCTGTCCTTTCCCAGAGACCAAAACATCTCCAGGATCCTTTGGTGTTTTCTTCCAGACTGAACCAGCACCCTTGCCCCTGTGATGACTCACTGAGACACACCTGACACCTGAATGCTTCATCAATAGGAAATAAATCAAAGATCTCTCTCTTTAGACTCAGATAGATTGTCTATGTCTTTTATTGCTGTAAACTAAAAATATCAATTTTAATTGAACATTAAACAGCAAAACCACGATGTGTTACAGCCTGTCCCCCCACCCAGACACATGCTGACTAGCTTATCCTCACACTTTGCACCCACACAGCTGCTGTCCTGTTCACACCACAAAACCAGAAAGTCTGCTTCCTCCACATGGACCCATGCTAACACTCTGACTGCTGTCAATCAGCCGGAGCCGTGCTGGATGCCTGGATCCTCTTCCAGCAAACAGACGGTCAAGGAAATCGTCATTGTGCTGGTACCAGGATGGAACCTAATTATCTCTGAAGTCCCAGCTTTCTACCTGTGTGTGTGTGTGTGTGTGTGTGCGTGCGTGCGTGTGTGTGTGTGTGTGTGCGTGCGTGTGTGCATGTGTGTTACCTCTGTGATGTACTTTTATACTTTTGCCTGCAAAGAAACAAAGACATGAGTTAGTAAAACCAGTTTTCAGACATTTCTCATCAGCTTCATAAATAGGAACCAACATCAAAGTCAAACAGGCAATGTCTGCGTTTTTGGCTTTAACCCACTCAGAATAGCTTTAGCGCTGCTGTTAATAACTAACATTTATATTCATTGTATAATGATGTCTGGCTTTAGCAGACACACTAATAAACCTCGACAGGCAGAAACAAACAAGAATAACACCGATTTAGCGCCACCAAGGCGGACGTGTGATGTTTATTATTTACAGTCAGCACTGAGCGGTGTTTTAACACATCTAACATTCATATATTTATAAGCTCTGATCTATAAGCAGCACTGTAAACAGAACCTAGCCCATCAGCAATCTGTTCCTTTGCTTTTGTCATTAGCCTAATGCTAACACGGTGCTACTGCAACTGGACCCCTAAAATAAAAGCTACATTCAAATATGAGTGTTTTGAGAGGAACCACAGAGGTCAGGAACTGGTACCCAGCACAAGGTGCTGGTAAACCTGCTGGAGCAGTGCTAACTGGGTTTACTGCAGTGAGTTTTAGCACAGTTTGAAGAAGCAGCCTAACACACCAAAACAACCACACTGAGGCTCACAGCTGTTCTCAGATGGCTGTTTTTTCTATCAGACATCCATTTGTCCAACGAGGCAATCCCAGACCTCCCTCTCCATCTCCTCCTGCGGGGTCCCATTCCTGGAAAACCTCCAGAGGGAGGCTACCAGGAGGCTACCTGGTCAGAAACATCTTGACGGACTCCTTGAGGAGGAGGAACAGCAGCTCTACTCCTTACCTCTTAGGATGACATCGGTCAACCTATGATGATTTCAGATCCTTGGATCCAGGATCTGGCTCTTTTAGTCCTGGTCCAGGTCTCACAACCATAAACCTTTCAGCTCAGCTCTTTCTTCACCACCACAGACCAGATCAACACCTTCATCACTGTGGATGAAGTCCTGATCCATCAGGCAAGGGGCATCACATCCTGTTACATATACTTTTATGTCACTCCCCATGCCTGGTAACACATCTAGATGAAACTCTTCCAGACTGAAGGAATGGTGGACCTGAATTTGATCATGCAGTTAGACACAATAATGTAGAAGAAATGTGTGGTTTTGTCCAGCAGATGGAGAATCAAGCTGACACCAGGAGCTCTGAAGGAGAACTCTAAAAACGCTCTGAGCTGTCTGAAGTGCTGAACTGAGGTGTAACTCCACAGACCGTGGCTGTACTGCTCTGTGGCAGGTGTTTTCAAACTAAGAGTTCAGCTTTCAGAATAAACTACAGGTCAGCTGGAGATGGGGAGGAGAGGTGAAGTCATTTCTGCTGGAAAAGCTCAGAGAACATATTTATTAAAGTTTTCCTGGGCATCAGCGTGGTCAGAGACTGCAGCACCAGCAACGACGTGGAGGCAATTCAGGGCACTTTAAACCTTTTAGATAGCCTGGCAAGCCATCCTATATATGTGAATATATAGTCTGGCCACGAACCACTGACGGCTCTCAGTCGTGAGGCGGGATCTACGGTTGTCTTTCAAAATGTCAGCACGCAATTGGATAGCGCTAGGACCAATCAGAGTGACGAACAACATGACGTAATCACGGCGACGGAAAAGCGGGAGGCTTTGATAGCATCTAGCTTCAATGATTTCTGTCGTTTTTGTATGAAAAACATGTGAATATCAGGTGTACTGGGACATTGCACTACTTTGTTTGATAAAAATAAGAAGCCGCTAAGTATATCAGACAGACTTACGCACGTTGGAGTCTAAATAATCCAATGTTGATGACAAAGCCGTTTCAAACGAACGTGTTTTCCGAGTTGCCGCCATGTTGCTTGGGTTCGCGGCGATCGCGGCCGCAGCGCTGACGTCATCGGCTACTCCCGCTCTGTGATTGGCCCATGATATAGAGCGCTGTGATTGGCCCAACCAAAACTATAGCGAGTTGTGATTGGATAGACACAGCAGTGGTTTGGGCTGCGAGGGTTCCAATGAAGCGTGCCTAGACCAAACTCTGCAAAGCAAGAATTGGTCTAGTTCACTAGGCTACCTTTTAGAGGCTGATTGCTGTAATTTGCATGCAAATGCTTCCTCTCTGAGTCACACACACACACACACACACACACACACACACACACACACACACACACACACACACACACACACACACACACACACACACACACACACACACACACACACAGAGCTTCACATTTGGTTGATTCTGGGAAAATGAATCCTGATGATGAATACACATTTGTAAATGTGATACAAACATCACGGATGAGCCTGAAACTGTTCATCCTGGACACTTTAAACTCTAAATACGTTTAATAATTTTTCCCTCAGGCCTCCAGGACCTGCTGCTCCACATGCACCCCCTCTGATGGGTTAGTGTTAGCATGGATCTAGTTAGCCATGCTCCACCTGGGCTCCACACCACCAACACATGAATGATCACCTCCTAAACCAGTGTTTCTGAGTTAGGGGGGGGGGGGGGGGGGTTCCACACTCATAATCAATACTAGCAGAGCTGTTGAAGTTGCAACTAATGCAGATGCACCTGGCTCTGTTCAGTGTAGAAATAAACCTGCTATTATATAACCATGTTAGCTTGGTGGTTAGCTAGCTGCATGCTAAGCCCTGATCTAAATCAGAATCATTTTATTGCCAAGTGAATGAGCAGTTTTACATTAGCAGGAGTTTGCATCAGTGGAATGGTGCACACACACACACACACACACACACACACACACACACACACACACACACACACACACACACACACACACATTTAGGCAAGTTACATAATAAGCTATGAATATTAAAAAATATTATGAAATGATGCATTTGTTAGCTCCAAATAAACATGATGGTTAGTGGTGGCCACAGTCATTCACGTTGTTAATCACTTTTCCAGTGAGGAGCAATGGGTCATCAGCAGGTGTGTGTGTGTGTGTGTGTGTGTGTGTGTGTGTGTGTGTGTGTGTGTGTGTGTGTGTGTGTGTGTGTGTGTGTGTGTGTGTGTGTGTGTGTGTGTGTGTGTGTGACTGCCACAGAGCAGTGGGTGGGTCCTAACAGGCTGCACCAGGATACAGGCGCTGTGATTGGCTGCTGGCATGAGCACAGGGATAAACTGTGGCCTTTTCCACAGTAATTATCCTCCAAATAGAAACAATGTTTGTCTATAAGCTGCTGGGGGGCACTTTGATTCCAACAGGCCCCCTAACAACAAGAACTAAAAAAACACAGCTATATTTGTCCAGCACCAATCAGGCCTGGATCTGCACCCATCCACTCTATTTCCCTCCTTTCTCCTTTATGTGATTTTGTTTAATTCATTCATTCCTCCAGGCTCCACAGCTAACACACCGCCTCCCACCGCTTTAGACCTGTACATCAGTAGAAACCTAGAAAACATGACCTCAGATCCCTCAACAAGCAGCTCCTCTGCTTGAGATGACTTCTCCTCCTAAACAGTGCTTTGATATCACGTGTTTTGTGATGTTCTCAGACTGATGTGTGTGAGGCAAAGCGGAGCCAGATGGATCACTGCCAATGGCTGAGAAGAGATGAAGATTGAAAACAAATTAATGAGACTCTCAAAAGAAGACTTTGGTGCAGCAAATCACCTGCTGGCCTTGGATTCAGCTGCAGTTTGGCCTTAAGGTTGGAGGATCTTCAGCACTTTGATCCTGGACCTACAGCATGGATGTGGGCCAGCTGGGAGTCAGCTGTGTGAGTGTAATTTGTTAAACTTGCTTCCCAGAGGACAGGACCCCCCCATCCCTCCCATAAATCAACACAGTCTAACTGAAAATGGTCCCCAGGCTGCAGCAGCTTTGTGCCCATCTCGTGTTATTCCTCATCTTCATGGTGTCCCTCGTTTCCTGTTTGGTTTCTTTCATTGTTTCTGCTTTGGTCATCGCCTGGTTTGGGCTCTTTTGTGCAGCAGGAGGTGAGTCATAAGCTGTGTACCATTTTGTGTCAACCTGTGTCATTTTTGTTGTCTGGTTGTTTTGTGTCTGCAGCCTTTCTATTGGTCAGTGTAGACGGTCTACAGTCCCAGCACAAACTCCTCTTCTACACTAACTTTGTGATCTTTAAAGAATTAAAATGAGTGTGTTGCTTCTATGACCATATGTTTGACACACACGTGTCTTCTAATTACCTATTGATGCATCAATTATGTTAAGGTGTGTATTTACTGAGCAGACATAAATTGTGAAGAGATACTCGTGGACAATGATTCACAGTGGGTGGATCTAGATGGAGAGAGATCTTAGCCTTTTCCAAAAGCACCGTTCAGTATTTTCACTCTACTTTTTTCCAATTTTTTAGTCCCTGCTTCCTTGAAGTTCAGGGGCGTGTCCAGAGGGGGAGGGCATGAGGGAGCATGGGCGCCCCCCTGCAAAAAGGCTGGCCACCAAAACTGAGACAGTAAAACATCTATAACATATAAACAATAAAATATCAAATGTAAGATGACATTTTCACAATGAAGCTCAAAAGTCTGATTGTAAGTAAATGCAGAACATTATTCACATTAGGGTCAGTTCTACCCCACCCAGGTATGGTATAAAGTGTTCACATCTGGGTAGCCTGGTCTGTTCCCGTGCTCAACCAGTCGCTTTTTTAGACCTCTTCCCAAAGCGGTCTGCTTCGGGCTGAAAAGGTTCAACACACCCATTGCCAACTAATTGGCCGGCTACCATTAGGGGGAGCCTCTGATTGGCGGGTAGAATCAGCCAGCGGGGGCTTCCCACATATGCGATTCATTATTATTCTGGATGCTGTGGTATAAACATTGCCACTGTTTGAAGCTGCGGCAGCTCTCTGTCTCTCTCACTGAGACGTGCTGTGAGGAGCACACACACACACACACACACACACACACAACACACACACACACACACACACACACACACACACACACACACACACACACAGTGCTGCAGAGGCTTAAGCTGTGCAGCGTGAGGACAGACAGAGCAGTCTGAATGCAGTCAGAGTCCCCAAAAGCAACACTGCTCATGGCCGCCTTTACTACTTTACTAACTTAAGGGAGACACCACGAACTTTTCCGCGTGTCTTTTTCCCCGTCCACGTGGTCGGAGCTTTCCGCATTTCTGAGAAGTGTGTGTGGACAAACCCTACCGGTGCAGGACCCGGACAGATGCCATGCAGCCCAGACCGGAACGGGCCATATAGCGCCATTTTAAGCAGCGGTCTTCATGCACGTTGGCCCAGGAAGGAGTCAAGCGGTAGATGGCAGAAGTCAGTTTTGTCCAAAAGAAAATGAGAGAACATTAAATATCCAAGTAAGTAAACTTTGGTGAAACTAAAATATTACCAGTACCGTGTGCAGCTAGCATAAGAGATTTGGTTGCAGGTGATACTTCATGTCAGCATCAACATGCCAGCCTGACCACATTTATTCTCTTGACTATTGTAGAGTTTTGTTGTGGAAAATGAGGCAGTTTGTTATTTCTGGTTTATTTTCACGTTTAAAGATCACAGCGGCTGCAGCGCCACCAACAGTCTGGAAAAAACCCGATCAACAGGTCAAAAACTCCAAACCTCTGCCTCACTCTCCCGCACGGGCGCGCGTGCGTGGACCCACACATATAGATGGATAAGAGTTCTCAACAGGCCCAAAAATTCAACCCAAACCCAAAATGACCCGACACACTTGAACCCGGTGCCCGACCCGGATGTAGAGCCTCGTGAGACACACGCATTTTCCTGAGAAAAGACACAAAAATAAATCAGTAAATTTCCTAGTTTTTTCCTGATAAATTGACAAATAATTAAGTTAATTGGCTGGACCGAATCGGGCTGGGACAGCAAGGAGAGAGATGGATCTGTGTGTGTAATGGTCGCGTAAACACACAGAAAATACACAAGTGTTGTATGTGATGTCTGCAGAGCTGGGTTTGGGTCATTCTGGGTTTGGGTTCAGTTTCTGGACTTGATGAGAGCTGAACAGAGCACAGCTGCGGAGCAGCAGGTCAGAAGGACTGACTCCAGCTGTGTCCGAGTGACAACTGTCAGAGAGCTGATCTCTAATCAGTCTCTGCTCCTCTTCAGGGACACAGAGGGGTTAACAGGGAGAGCTCTGCCTGCAGCCTGCAGCTGTTTTCTGGTTCAGAGTCTGACAAAAAGCCATAAAACAGCAGAATGTCCAACATCACCACCATTTCTGGGTTTCTGTGGAGCACACAGGTTACCTCACATTGTTTACTGATCACCTCATGCTATTTTTGTATCAAGTAAATATCACCCCCCCCACACACACACACACTTCCTCCCTCCGCGTGCTATGAGGGGCTCACCCACTTCCTGTCACAGCTGGCAGGGAAAACCAACTGCACTCAGATGAGCTGAGTTAACCCACGCTGTGCTGAGCCGTTCTAGGAGACCACGTGTCATGTCCTGTGCTCCGTGTCCCTTATGTGTCCATCTGTCTCCTAGTGTGTCCCTGTGCTCTTTCCCCATCGTCCCATTTTTCCCTCTTTATTTCGTCCAGACATTCCCAGTCCCCAGCCTCTCAGTTTTATTTCTCATTAGTTTTTGTATTTTCAGGTCAAAGTTTGCTTTTCTTCCTATTGTGTGACCTTTGACCCTTGTGTTTCTCTCAGCAGTAGTTCCCCCCCGGTGTTAGTTATCATCTGTTGCCATGTTTAGTTTATCCTTATGTCCTAGAGCTCCTGCCCTTGCTCCTTAGCTCCGTGTGTTCTCCTGTCCTGTTTAGTGTTTTTATTAGTTTGGTCTTGAGTTTTCATTAGTGTCTTTAGATTCTGTTATCCCCGTTGGGTTTTCCTCTCTGTTTAGCTCTGTGTTCCTTTGTCTATTGTTATTTCAGGTCTTAGTCATCCTTCTGTTTTCATTCCGCCCAGGTTTTAGCCTCAGTTATTAACTTTATCCTCGTTATTACTGCTCCCAGTTGTAACATAGGTCAACGCCATGGAATGCAAGGGTTAAGACACTGTCCACAGCCTGCTTCATCAGGGAGCCACAGTTATTATAAGTGTTCATGATTCCTCTTAAACCATAGCCTATGTGTCTAGTCTGGTTTAGTGCTACTGCTCCCAGCCTGGTTCATTTCCAGTGTTTATTATGTTCCGTTTGTTGGTGGTTTGGTTCTGTTCTGTTTCCCTCAGTGCCCCGTTAACAAGACACACCTGCGACATCACACCTGTCCCATCGTGTTATTCCTCATTCGTTCCATCACTCCTCTCTGTGTATTTATACTCCTGTCACTCCTGAGCTAATGGCTCCTCGTGTTGTCTGCTCCTGACCTTACTCTGAGCAAATAATGAACTTTTAGTGGACCTTACCTGGCTGCCCCCCAGATCTCTATCTCTACCCTGCATTAGGGTCCTCACCTCAGCAAATCATGATCAGCTGATCTAGGTTCCCTACAGCATTATCTTTTTAAAAATTATTTAAGAAAAATTGTGCTTGTGATTTTCATCTTGAAAGGTGCTTTATAAAAATCTTTCTTCTTCTTGTGCTGAAATGGGCCCGGTGTTAGATCAGCTGACTCGTGGGAACCAATCCCAGCCATAGACATGAATACGTAGATGCCCCATTGGGCGCTGGAGAGCGTAACATTGTCGCCGCCATATTGGATGGGTCCCTTACTCTCCAAACCCAACTGGAGTCAACGCAGAGTGAGCAACTATGCCTGTTTTTTCTACAGCCTACGGTTGCAACAACCAGCGCACTATTGAAAACAGATCATGTGGGACTTTTCTGGGACTTTTCTAGCCTACCTGTTGGGATTTTATATTTAATTTTTTTCATTTATTTAATTAATTATATTTCTATGTTAATTATCATGCCATACCACATGTGTGATTTTGTGAAACAGCATAATAAAATGTGTTTTTTAGTTGGGTAAGCGCCTTTCTCAGTAGAAATAAATGCACTGGTGGCGAATGGAGACCCATCCAAGATGGCGGCCGGCCACTACGGCAGCTCCAATAGGCAGCGCTAGTCCACAAGACGTCTACGTATATATGTCAGCATATAGGGCAGCAGTAGCTCAGGAGGTAGAGCGGGTTGTCCAGTAATCAGAAGGTTGCAGGTTCGATCCCGGCTCCGGCCAGAGAATGCTGCTGTTGTGTTCTTGGGCAAGACACTTAACCCACCTTGCCTGCTGGTGGTGGTCAGAGGGACTGGTGGCACCAGTGCTCGGCAGCCTCGCCTCTGTCAGTGCGCCCCAGGGCAGCTGTGGCTACATCGTAGCTCATCCCCACCAGCGTGTGAATGGGTGAATGACTGATTGTGTTGTGAAGCGCCTTGGGGGGTTGTAGAACCCTAAGAAGGCGCTATACAAATACAGGCCATTTACCATGTCTGTGATCCTGACACCCTACTCTGGCAGTGGCTTTCCATCTTCCTCTTTGCCTCCATCTTCAGACCTGACCACTTCTTTTTGTGCCCATCACAGATCTCACACAGCAGTCATGGCAACGTGGTGCTGCTGGAAGGCAGTGAAAGGTTTTTCCGTGCTTCTACCTCACCCACAAGCACCTCGATTTCAGTCTCAGTAAAATTACGTTTTCTAGAACTCTCAGTTACCATGGTTACCCTTAAAATGCCATTAATCAGCCCACGTATGTATAACCACAATATTCATAAGGTGCTATTCATTGACCATTTATGGCAGAAAGTGGGTGGGATGTGATCCAGAAACACCTGAGCTCATTTCTAGGACAGGTGTGGTTTATAAAGCAGGAAGTAGGGTTTTAGTAAGGATTCTACACAAAGGTTCATGAATGAGGCCCCTGGACATTTGGAGTGCTGGGTTGACTGGTGGTCCTGTTCAGCATGTACTGGGTCTTCCTCCTCCAGGAGATCTGGTTCCTGAGTGATGGTCAGAGGGAGGGAGGATGAACTAAAGACCAGTGTCACGGCGGTGGACGCTCCTGCCCAGAGCTCTGACTCAGAATTCCTCCCAAGCTTCCGAACTAACTCAGATGAATGAAAACCTCCCACTCAGAAGGAGGGCAGCGATGGCAGAATCCATCACAGAGCGGTTTAAAGTGACATGTTTTGATTGGAGGTTTGAGTCCTCCCATGCAGCAGCAGCACAGTTTAACACAATGGATTTAGCTAAGCCTTTAATCTGCTGTTGTTTTACACAACACTGCCCCCCCAGTTATGAGTTTATAAAACTGCTGTAATAACAGACCTTTTTCATGTGTTTCCACCATCATTAAACACGTAAATCCTTTTAGCAGAAAAGTCTTCGCTCATATCTGATCTACTAAAGATTTGGAGCCCGACCCTGACACAGTCATGAACCTCAAGCCTGCAGCAACGGTAAAGCTGTTATCCTGGGGAGATGGCGATGGCTAGACCGGTCCGTTTGGGCTGAAATTAGCCCGTCACAGCTTTGGGGTCTGACCACTGCAGCTAATCACAGCTGACACGTCTCAGCTCTGAAATGTGACAGCAGGAAGCTGTTATTTCAGGGTTGGACGGCGATCGTGAGCTGGCCTGCGTGGGAAGATCTGAGCTGAATTAAAAGCAGGAACAACGTGAGATTCTGGTTTTGTTTTCCTGGTCAGAAAAAGAGAAATCCTGCTGCGGCAGGAACGCTGACAGGTGAGGACGGAGCATTTCTGTAAGGTGACTCATCACTCTGCTGTGACTTTTCCAGGCTGACGCCTCCAGCTGGAGAGTTGTTCTTCCTTCTGATGGGAGTGCACTTCCCCTGCTCTACTTTTCATGTGCACTTCCTTGTGCAGAAAGTCATGCATCGAGTCTTGAATGCATGACTTTGACTCCGGACGTGTCCAGATGTTTTGATGTGATCAGAAAGTGAAATCTCTGTTAGAATGAAGCAGTTGGAGAATCACAAACATCCCTACGCTGCAGAGACACACAGAGTCTTTATAGACGGTTATCCATCACACCATTCCTGATCAGATTCATGAGTCCTCATGGTTTGTGTTTCTGTCTGAAGCCGAGCATCAGGCTTCCACTCAGGCTCACTCATCCAGTCAGCTTCCTCAGACGGAACATCATAAAATCCACTTCAGTCATATTTTTCTGCAGCAGCAGGACTTGGTTACTGTGGTGAACCCTCTGGTGCACGTCTGCTTCTGAGTTTTCATCTGAAGATTCCATTACTCTATAACCAAACCCATCAATGAATCATAATCAGACAATCACAATGGAGCACCGGGATGAACCGCTGTTCTGTGTCATTGTCTCTTCTCAGCAAAGACTTTGCTGCATCAAAATGCTCTGTTGTTACCATGGAAACGAAAAGACAGAAAAACTCTACATGTATTTGTTTTCCCTCAAAAAATGCTCCGACATCCGTTTGTTTGTCTGAGGGAATATCTCAGGAAGCATTAGTGGGATAGAAATAAACACAAGAGAGACCACACACACACACACACACACACACACACACACACACACACACACACACACACACACACACACACACACACACACACACACACACTCTCTCTCTCTCTCTCTCTCTCTCTAATATTTTGTTGGACCGCCATTAGCTTTGATTACGACACACATTCTCTGTGTCATTGTTTCGATAAGCTTCTGCAATGTCACCAGATTTATTTCCATCCAGTGTTGCATTAATGTTTCACCAAGATCTTGCATTGATGATGGTAGAGTCTGACCGCTGCACAAAGCCTTCTCCAGCACATCCCAAAGATTCTCAATGGGGTTCAGGTCTGGACTCTGTGGTGGCCAATCCATGTGTGAAAATGATGTCTCATGCTCCCTGAACCACTCTTTCACTATTTGAGCCCGATGAATCCTGGCATTGTCATCTTGGAATATGGCCGTGCCATCAGGGAAGAACAAATCCATTGATGGAATAACCTGGTCATTCAGTATATTCAGGTAGTCAGCTGACCTCATTCTTGGAGCACATCCTGTTGCTGAACCTAGACCTGACCAACTGCAGCAACCCCAGATCATAGCACTGCCCCCACAGGCTTGTACAGTAGGCACTAGGCATGATGGGTGCATCACTTCATCTGCCTCTCTTCTTACCCTGATGCACCCATCACTCTGGAACAGGGTCCATCTGGACTCATCACACCAGTTTTTAATAATGCGTTGGACAGTTCTGAACCCACTTTTAGTCGTTTCTGCAACCTCCTTAGATGTTTTCTCTGCTTGATGCATGCCAGTGATGTGACCCTTCTCACACAGACTAACATCTTTTCCACGACCACCAGATGTGTCTTTCCACATGGTTGTTTAAGAAATGAGAAGAAACTCATTGCACCAGTTGGGTTAAATAACTTGTTGCAGCTGAAAGATAATCACCCATGCAGTAATTATCATGTTGGTCAAACCATCCACTGCTTTTGAACCAGTGGAGAAACAGACCTCACGTGGATTTCTCGTCCACCCAAATTTGCAGTACTTCCGCTTTCTAGCTGATGTGTGACCTGCTTTATTACATTTGAAAAGTTTGAAACCTCTGCATGAATAAAACCATGTAGCGTCACACACTGAGTGTTCTGTTTAGTGTGCTTAGTTCTGTGTGAGGGAAAGGTCTGGGTGTTTTTGGTGTTGTGCTCCCGTTACACTTAAATGCAACCTGTGCTCTCTTGGCATGCAAAACCATCAGTCCGTTGCCTTGGCAACAGGGTGTGTGTGTGTGAGTGTGTGTGTGTGTGTGTGTGTGAGTGTGTGTGTGTGTGTGTGCGTGTGTGTGTGTGTGTGTGTGTGCGTGTGCGTGTGCGTGAGTGCGTGTGTGTGTGTGTGTGTGTGTGGAGGAGCTGAAAGCTGTTTTCCCCCTTATTGTTGCGGCTGCTGCAGTTCTCCAGAGTTAAACATGAACAGCTGGAATAAGTAGTGAGTAGAACACCATCGTACTATTTTACTGTTACGCCTTTCCTTATTATTACCAGATATGACGGTTGAAACTTTCCTGTTAAAGTCAGTTTTGTTTCACTTTATAATGAGAAACATTCGTGTTATAAACTATTGCTCCTTTAGTTTTTCCTCACACTGATGGAAATATGCTTCCGTACAGAACTCCTTTCAAACACGCTTTATCACCATCAATTCTCCTTTGTTGGGCTTAAATGTGCAACCTAACTGGACATGTGCACACGTGGCATGAGCTCCCTAACCCTAATCCACCTAAGCACCACCCTTCTTCATCAACAGCCAGGTTTGTGTTGAGCTCCAACTGACCAATTTTACCTGATGGTATGTTTTCTGACTGAGCAGAAGGAGAAAAAAACCAACCTGGACCGTGTTTACGGCCCATGACGGAATCCCCTGAACCTGTCAGGATGGTAGACAAGCTTCGGTGTTGGAGTGCATCTTTATTTTTACACCTCCAGTGGATCTCATTGAGTCACTGCTGACAGAGCATCAGTTCACTTGCCAATGTTTGTAACGGGACTTGGCAAAAACCAAACAATGAAAGCTTGAACAAATACAGTTTTGCAGAAAAATGCTCATTTGCTGCATCACTAACAGTTTAGATGGTGTTAAACGGTCAGGCAGAGGGGTGTGCACAATTGAGTTTCAATGAACATCAGCAGTTATGCAAATTAAATTAATAAATGACTGTAGCCAGAGGGAAAGGGTTCCCATCTTACGTAACAAACCCAGACAGTCAGATTATGATAAATGACCCGCAGTTGTATAGCGCCTTTCAGAGTCATAGGACTCCAAAGTGCTTTACACTACAGTGTATCATCCATTCATTCACACACACATTCACACACTGGTGCTGATGGGCTACAATGTAGCTACAGCTGCCCTGGGACACACTGACGGAGGCGAGGCTGCTGTACACTGGCACCACCAGTCCCTCCGACCACCATCAGCAGGCAAGGTGTCTTGCCCAAGGACACAACAGCAGAATTCTCTGTTGGGAGCTGGGATTGAGCCTGCAACCTTCCGATTACTGGATAACCCTCTCTACCTAGTGAGCTACTGCTGCCATTAAAGAGTCCCCCCTCTCTAAAATCTAAATTACAGAAAGAGGAACAGCTTCTGTGAATGTGTTTCCATAACTTTTTTTGAAAACTAACATTCCTCATCATCATCGTTCCTCACAATACAGGCCATGTCTACTTTTTACTTCATCTTAAAAGTAATCCACTATTTTATGCACATATTTTATTACTGCTGTAAGAGAGTCTGATGTCTTAATAAATCAAATAAACAGTGCAGACGCACAGGAAAGGTGAAACCTCCTGGGCCCTCATCTATCAAACGTTCGTAGAAATGACCAAAATCCTGATTTATGAAACATGCGGCCGCTCATGTTCCTCTGAGTGTTGATAAATCCCACCTGTGTGAACCCAGGTGCTCGTGTCCATTCATTGTCATTTACATACAGAAACGCCCTCAATTAACCATATTTTGTCACATCACATCCTCAGCTCATGAGGGAAATCCCTGCATTCTTCCCAAGGGGAACCTGATGCTTCCAGACCTGAAGCCAAGCCATAAGTGACAAAAGTTGCAGTTCCACCCTCTTCCACTAGGGGTACCAGAAGTGAGCAAATCCTCATTGACTCCCATGTTAAAAATGACAACTTCACAGCAGAAATAAACATGTTTACAGCCTGGTTAAAAAAAATCCATTTTAGGTTTAATAGGTCTAGTTTATAGTCATGACAACTCTGAGGGGGTGAATTTTTTTGTAACTCTTCTGTTTAGGTGTAATTAAATGTTTGAAATTATAAATAATGAGATTTGAGTGACAGGTAGCATGAGCGTCAGAGCTAGCACTAGCGGCTAGCTCCAAGGAAGGCCTCAGCATCACGTTAATAGATGTTCGGCCATTTCGACTCTCTGAACCTTAGTTATGTCTTCTGTGTGTTCATGTTTGGATGTTAATCATGGAATTATTCACTGTAAACCCAGATTTTGATTAAACTCAAATGGTCTTGTTCACATTACTTAAATGTTTCTAAATTATTAACATGACTTGCTAATCCTGAGTTAGCTGAACTGTTTCATGTCCTTTCTTATTGTAATTGTGTTTTGAAGTCCAATCAGTACTCTCTACTTAAACAAACTGAGTTCAGATTACTAAAACACATGTAATTTTAATACCACTTATATATTTGAGCAAACTGTACTTTTTAATGGCCTAGCCTATATGTTTGAGTTCAAACTACTTCAAATAATCAAGTTTGCTTGGTTGCAACCTCCAAAAACCTGGTTCATACCAGTTCTGACCAGATGCTGAGGAGCTCTGAGTCTTTAGAGACAGAACAGAGACACACAGAACAAAGAGGAAGAACTCAGCTGCACTGAAGTTCTAACAAGCAAGTTTTCTACCCCATGTCTGAAGCCTTAGGCCAATGACCAGAGTTTAGTCATCTTAAAACTGCAATTTATAGATTTAAAAATGACCCCACCCACTGTGAAAGCAGCAGTGGGTGAGGTGCATTGTGGGTAGTCATTTTCTTAGCTATTTTGTTCTATTTTGGGGTGTTTATGCATGCTTATTGTGTGTGGGAGGTTGTGTTGTGTTGTCTTGTGTGTTTTTCTTGGTTATTGCTTTGTTCAGTGTTGCAAAGGTGGGGTTATTTGTTCTGTCATGTTGGCACCATAAGTGAGGAGGAAGGTCTCAGGAATGGGACCACTGTGCTGTTCCTCTGTATATAGTAAGGTGGTGGTTCTCACTAAAGGCTCTGGTCTCAGTAACCAAGAGTTCAACTCTCACTGACTGCCTGCAGTCATGTGGTGCATGAGGCATGAGTTAGCTGGCATCTGTCAGTTAAAATGTAAAAATTGGTTCAATTGGAAATAAAGTAATGCTTAAAAACAAGCTGAGTTATATAAATGGGTGTTTAATAGTTGTTTCAACTAAGTACTTTTAGTTACTGTAACTCTAACTATAGTACATTCAACTCAAAATTTCCATTTCACTCTATTAAAGGGTTCAAGTGTATTGAATGTAGTCCGCTGCACTCACTCAACTAATGCTTCATTACTTAAAAAATTTAAGGCAACGTGTTACCTGAGTTTTTTTAAGTAAACTCTACTTATCTGGGTTTAGAGTGTTGGATAAAGAGGGCAAGCTCTGGTATTGATTGCACTAACAAACTATCCAAGAAGACTCTGCTTCATTTTTATCCGTAAGTAAATTTATATTTCTGTACTTTATTTTGCTGGTTGAACAGGGGGAAATGCATAGCGCTGCTTGGTCAAAATGGACTGGAATATGATGTGTTGGGAAGGCTGGGAGCCAAGACTCGGTACCGTGTCCCTAGGTTGCGGGGTTGCCACCCGGCTCTGCTACAGTCAGAGCCCCACCACAGCAGTGGCCCCAAGGACCTCCAACTGCTGTGGAGGAGCGAAGCGTGGGCTTACGCAGCCCGGACACCTGGCTCCAATCGCTGTGGTCTGAGGCTGTGCTTTTGGCCTGTGGAGCTCTCTGAGGGAGACCACAGAAACTCCACAGTTCGGTGAGTTGATGCGTACTTCACGTTAGATTCGCTCAGCCTCAGGAGTGTCAAGACGTGTGACACGAGAACCGCACACTCGGCTTCAAGTCAAAGCCTCAGAAACCTATAGGTGACGTCACGGAGGGTTTTTCCATTATTTTAACAATCAAAGGTTCTTCCTGGAAAAAAAAAAAAGATTGACAGCTAGATCGAGGCACTGGCTGCTGAATTAGAAGAGACCCAAACAAGTTGCAGAGGTGGTGAACGTGGTCGGGACAGAGGAGAGGTCCCCGTCAGAAATAAAGAAAAAACAGACATACAACCGAATCTGTAAAATCGTAGAGTAACAGGTTGTTATTTACATACATTTAAGGAGTTGGATGATGTTCTGTTTGGAGTTAGTTTTGTTGTCTGAGTGCAGAGCTGTCAGTCAGTTTGGTTAACTTGGCAACGCGGGAGCGCACACACACACACACACACACACACACACACACACACACACACACACACGCACACACACACACACACACACACCAGTCAGCCCCCATCCTGTCTCTGAACTGAAAATAAAAATGAGAACCTGAATGAATATGTTAACATATGACACTATGTTCATCCTTATTGGTGCATTAATTGTCTGACACATGACAGCATGTCTGTTGTTAATCAAACTATGAAATAATGGTTTCTATTAGTCGCGGCAGAGACTGAGCTGCTGCGATCTGGGGCAGAGGTGCAGCTGCTACACAAATAGCAAGTCCATCACCTAAACGTTTCCTAACAGGAACAAACCCAGACTATTAACAAAACATTTAGAACAACTCCTTTGCAAAAAGAATGGAACATTCCATCCAGCAGCTTTGGGATATTTGAGTTGCACAAATAGGCTGTGTCCAAATTCAGGGGCTACATCCCTCCAAGGCTGCGTTCTTAGACCAATTACAACACAGCAAAGTGACAAGCCTGTCCACATTTAAAGCTGCAATGGCAAATTTGTAAAACAAATGAGCTTAAAACCTTTTTTCATGCCTCTTAACAGCGTTCTAACATCATATAGCTATAAATATGTTGTGGAGGTTAAGAAAAAATTTAATAAAGTGTTTTTCTCGCATTTGTCTAAAAACCTCCACCAATAACAGGTTTTGGACCGAAACCAACCATTGGACCATCTGGTTGTTGGTCTCACAGAACCGCTGCACTTCCCTGGATCCTCCACTCATCACACACTCACATATTTATCAACAGAACACCACTGGTGTGAGAGGTTCTCCACTCAATAATATCAGAGGAGGAACAGCCGGCTGCTACCACTTCAACTTTAGGACAAACTACCAGAGTCCCAAAAAGAAAAACACCATTTGAAGTCACGGACAACAAGAGACGTTTGGACTTAGAAAACAGAGACTGGTGTTTAGAGCTATCCTCTGGTATAGTTGGTCTCCGGTTTCGGTGGAAGCGTCTCAGGGAAGATACCTGAGGGGAGGGGTGAGCATTCCATGACCATGTTTGTGTTGAAAACCTAGTTTGTTCTTTAGATTCGCTATAACAGCTTTAAAATGTGTCTACTTTAGTTTTCCATCTTATTAACCACTTTATTAATATTGTTTCGGTCACATTACATCATTCACAGAACTCATCAGATTTCATTTGTGCTTCCTCATTTTAAAAAGGAGAAAGGGAAGCTGGCCTTTTCTATCAAAGCTCTATTGGACTGGAACAAATGACCTGCTGACCTAAGGTCTAGTACACCTTTTCGTTTATTTAGAACTTCGATATATGAACATATAATGACCGCCTGCAGCTGTTTTTGATTTTTGTATGGATTATTATTTATGCATTTACAATAACTCTTTCATTTGATATTTATCTGTTCTATGTGTAATCTATTATGAATGTACTGATTTGTTTTTGTGTTTACTTGATTGTTTTTTGTTTTGTTTTTTTTTGGGGGGGGGGGTTGTGTTTTTGCTCTTGCTCCATTGATTTTACATTTGCTTGGAAAATGTTGTGTATGTTATTTTGGTCTCTTATTTTCATTGAAACTTTCTATGGAGGACCCTCTTGTAAACAAGATGTTCATCTCAAGTGGCTGATCCTCCTAAAAGATAAGTAAAATAAATAAATAAATAAATAAATAAATAAATAAATAAATAAAAGTTTCTAGTAATGCTTCCTTATTTTCCCCAAATTTCAAGGACAGGTCAGTTGTATCTTCACTGACGAACAATATCCTAGGATTCATTGTGAGCCAAACGGGGCATTTATGTCAGATGAAGCAGGAGAGGAGTACAGTTCAAAACAAAAGTCACATACTTCCAGTCTAAAAAGCTGAGGACATAGAGCAGGTAGGACAGGTCTTTATAAGGATGCTACAGGTAAATTAAATATTTTAATCTGGACTAAGTTCTGAAACTGAGACAAAGGAGGTTATCTTAAACCTGATTATTCTTTGGCATCCAGTGTGGGCAACAAACATGTTTCCTTCTGCACATAAAAAGTTACGCTTCAAATCCTTGAATCCTATATAAATCAAGCTGCCTTGCCTAAAGTGGTTGTGGTTCTGGTTCAGGGGGTCTGAAAAGCGATCATTAGGTTTATTCCACTCTTTCCAGAGAACCAAGTGCATAGCACCCCCGCTCGGATGGAGAAATGGCAGCACAATTCCTAGTTGGAGCTGGAATGATATCAAATTCCTAGGCTGAATTATTGTCCCGGTCCATCTCTGTGGAGGAGCGTTATGTGTTTGTTTTGTTTCAGACTTTCTAAAAGCCAAACCTGTGATTCACAGATAAGAACTGGTAAGGATCTGATGGAAGCAGGTTTACCCCAACCCTAACCACCACATAAATACAAAATACTCTTGTCCTTAGTTTGCAGATTGGTTAAAAAAGAAAAGGAAGGTGTTGTTCCATGCATCTATCCTTCCATCCATCCACCCAGCTGAGCGCGCGGAGGGGGGATGTTCAGACAAGGAAGTGTGCAACTGTCGGTACCATCGGAGTCGGTTGGGAGGACGAGGACCCATCAGGGAGTGTGAAATGACCAACAGTGCTGTAAAATGCTTTTTACTGTCTCACTGTTTGTTGGCCCCTTGTGGCCTAGAGCCCCCAAGCAAGTCCCTGCCCTGCCTGTTGTCACAACACAGTGCCTCAGCTCTCTACCTGTGTTAACTGGTTTGAACCAGACTTCCACCTCACCACCATGGGAAAGACCCAAACGCTCACTGCCAACATGGAGGGAACTCCACATATTTCCATTAGAAAACCAGTCCCGCACTAAAGATGCTGCCATGTTGTATTAGGGCTGAGAGCCCCGCCTACTGACCTCACACACAGTCATGGTGATTTTAATCATTAAAAAATGATTTAAGCTAAAATAAGTTAGAAATGTTTATGTTCAAACCACAGCAGCAGCAGCAAGGTGAGAACCAAATGATTCAACACCTGGGAAAAAAATGAGCTGAGGTGTTTGTTTGGAGGGGGCGGGTCTAAAAACTCCCTGCAGTCAGAGACAAGAGGGTGTGTTGTTGCTTGTGTCTGCTTTCTGAAGTCTAGTTGGTCTACATGTCTACGGTTTTGACAGAGTGAAGAAACTGTTGAAATGTTTCTGGCGTCCAAACTTGAGCATTCCTGTGGTGCTCCAGTTCTACAGAGACTCCAACCAGCAAAAGACCTGAAGGATCCCTGTCAACATCTCCATGTCAGGAGATCCTCAGAGCAGATCTAAGCTGTCACAGTGGAACATCAAGTCCCCGTTCAGCACCAGGAAACAGATTTTGCAAATACTCTCTCATACCTTCTCTTATACAAACGAAACAAATGTGAAAACTTCAAATAACATAAAAATCACACCAATGATCCAAATAATTCACTGCTCTCAAACAGCAGACTGGACACCTTTAGGTGTCTAAAGCTGGAGCAGAAGGAGCTTCTGTGGTTTGTTTCTGAGGTTGAAGCATCAACATGTCAAACAGCCTGTGTTTGTGTCCCGCCTTCATTAGCATATTCTCTCATCCTGCTGCTGATCTGTCAATCTTTATAGAGTTTGCTGCATCGCAACACTCTGCCGTTACCATGGCAACACTGGAGAACAAAAAGACATGCCGTTTTTTTCTCAGCATCTGCTGTCGTAGGTTGAAATGCAGGCAGATGTGTCGCTGTGATGTGATGTTAAGGAGACACGACATGAAAATATCTGTGAGACAGATCTCAGAAACACGCACACACACGCACGCACGCACACACACACGCACACACACACGCACACACACGCGCACACCATCTCTCTCCTCCTCTCACATACCCACCACTACACACTAATTTTCTGTCATTTTTCCTCCCTCCATCACATCACCACGGCAACCAGGTGACCACACTGATGGTTTCCCAGCTCAGCAGCGTGTTGATCCTCCTCCTCCTCCTCATCATCATCATCAGCAGGCAGCACGCAGACATCACCCATCAGCTGACGGTGTTTACTCACATTCCTCTCAGTCGGATCAGGACCTGGTTGTTGTGGTTCTGCTCCAGAGTGTCAACAAAGTCTTGTGTCTCCTCAGGGTGCTGCACCTCCTCTGTCTGCAGCTGCTGCTCTTCAGACTGCTGTTCTTCAGTCCGTAACATCTCCTCACACTGCACCTCCTCCTCCTCCTCTTCTTTCTGCTCCTCCTCCTCCTTTACCTCCTCCATCTGTCCTACCTCCTCCTGCTCCTTGTCAATCTGCTGTTCCTCTGTGAGTGACATCTCCTCACCCTGCACCTGCTCATCATCCTCCTGCTGCAGTTCCTCTCCATCCTGCACCTCCTCCAGCTTCTCCTGTTCCTCGTGTTGCTCTTTATTTTCTTCCTGCATCACCTCCTCTGTCTCCTCTTCCAGTGGCTCTGAATCCTCCTCTTTCTTTAACAACTCTTCACAAAGTCTGTCCTCCTGTTGCTGCTCCTCATCTTCTGGCACCCACTCAGGCAGCTGTGCCTCCTCCGCCTCCTCATTCATCTTGTTGAGGGTAAAAGTATTCACAGAGCAGAGTCGGTTCCCTGGGAGGAGTCCCAATGTCTGTCAGCGACACGGATTTGAGAAAACATCAACACTGATTGCAGCAGAAAATGCTTGAGTTTCTGCAACTTCATCCAACTTCCTGTGATGCCACGAGACCAGCTCCACCAATCCCAGCCACTAGCCTTTGATTTGTGAGTGAGAGGATAGGTGAAAGGTCACCAGAACTTCAAAACAGAAAAGTCTAGGAAAAGCCAGTCGATCAGCTGATGACTTGTTTGAAAAGCCCACAGTTCAACTCTGCGCTCCTGCACTGCGGCGGACTCAGAGCATCGCCGTGGCAACACAAGGGGGAGGTCGACCAGCAATAAAGACGAGACTGAGTGAGAGTGTGAGAGAGAAAGCAGAGTGATGGAGGAGGACAAAGAAAAAGCAGAGAACATTGCCCAGCGTTTCCGTGGAAACTCAACAACGGTTGCCAAGAGTGATGGAATCCTGCAGTCGACAGACCTCCCTCTTCCTCTTCCTCCTCCTCCTTCCCCTCATCATCACCTCCCAGTTCCAAATGCACATAACTTTATGTTTCAGCTCTGATGCAAACAGCAAACCCCAATGCCCCCCGCTGTGTGTGTGTGTGTGTGTGTGTGTGTGTGTGCGTGTGTGTGTAGGCTTTAGACACTGATGATGTAATGTTCCTGAAAATGAGAGACACAAATCCTCAGTCAAGTGGAACCATCATAGATGTGGGCGCCATCTTGAGGCTCCACTGGTCATTACATCAACACAGTCAGGACTGAGCCTCACTAACAAGTTCAGATCAAAAATTATGGTCTGTCATCATATCAGAAGACTCTCACGGCTACCTGACTGTGTGGGTTTAACATCAGATCATCTCCCCTGGTGTCAAATAAAACAAATCACCCTGACAGCTTTTTGCCAAATCTTTTGATTAATGTGGGAACATTCATCTGATCCACCAGGCATCTGGAGAACATCAGCAGGAGAACATCAGCTGGAGAAAATCAGCAGGAGAAAATCAGCAGGAGAACATCAGCTGGAGAAATCCAGCAGGAGAACATCAGCAGGAGAACATCAGCTGGAGAAAATCAGTTGGAAAAAATCAGCAGGAGAAAATCAGCAGCAGAATATCAGTTGGAGAACATCAGTTGGAGATTGTCAGCTGAAGAACAATGTGGGGGTTGTGGGACAGTTTTAGGGCATTACCCATTCCATGGATGTGCCATAGGCATCATTTTACCTGGGGACGTCTGGGACATGTCCCTACCCATATTTGTAGAAGACCATATTGTTCCCGCCCCGTTTAAAAGGTGTTGTGGCTTTTTATGCAGATGTAAAACAGCTAAAAATCCATGATCACACGACTCACCTGTTCTGGAGCTGCTGTGTGTGTCGTTTAGTGGCCATGCCTCGCAACAGATGAGAAAAGCGTAAAGCTGCCCAAATGAAACACCCTGTGACGGCACACATCTTTGCCACGCTCAGCACCACCTGGACAACAGGTAAGGTCCGGCCCATGCTAGCGACTGGCTACAAGCTTTCTGAGTTGCTAACCCGAACCCAAAGACTTGGCAGTATTAGTAGACAGAAAAGATCCTGACTCAGAAGAAGCAGATCCACCTTCCAGGTGTTAATCCCAGTAAAACTGACTGTTGGGATTAATGTGTGATGAGGAGGAGATTTTATTATTAATAAACACACGGGTCACTGGTTTTAATCCAGCCTGGAACATCCGATTTGAGTACTTTTCCCTTCCTCTCCATTATTGATTAAATCAGTGGGAACTCTGACATAATGGAATATTTATACGGAATAATTGTCTTCTTTCGCTGGTTCTACACAACCTTTAGGTTTAATAAAAACACGCCAATCACCAAACATAGAGAGTGGTGTTTAGAACAAAGAGTTCTGTTTTGGTCTCATCTGACCACGACATTCTCCCGGTCCTTTCTCTGGATCATCCAGACGGTCTCTGGCAAACTTTAGACAGGCCTGGACATGTGCTGGCTTAAGCAGGGGGACCTTTTGAGCGCTGCAGGAGTTTAATTTATTATGATGAAGTGTGTTACTAATAGTAACCATTGTTACTGCAGTTCCAGCTCTCTTCAGGTCATTGACCAGTTCCCCCTGTGTAGTTCAGGGCTGTTTCCTCACCATTCTCAAGATCATTTGTACCCCACAAGGTGAGATCTTGCATGGAGCCCCTGGATGAGGAAGACTGTCAGTGATCTTGTATTCATTTCATTTTCTAATGTTTGCTCCAACAGTTGAGCTCTTCTCACCCAGCTGCTTGCCTGTTGTAGATTGGCTCATCCCAGTCTTGCACAGGTGTACAATTTTGTCCCTGATGTTCTAAGGCCCGATCCCAAAACTCGCACTTGCACCCTTGCGCCCTTCAATTGCGCATTCCCGACTATGGGTGTGAGTGCATAGGGTGTCCCAATTCCCAAGTGCGGAAGTTGACCACACCCATTTTGCACCCTTAATCACTTTGCCCAAGTCCGCAGCGATGCAGACTTCGGGCAACGGTATTACCCACGACCGATTGCTGCGTGGGAATTTTGAGAAGAAGGTGGAGCAATGGCTCAAGTGCCTTTTCTGAAAACATGTATTTTCAAGTGAAATAAGCTCATTTTAAGATGATTAATGATATTTATTCATGCTATGAATGTTTTAGACTAAGATATAAATGTGGACAGCAATTAGTACACAAGTGTGCAGATTGGGACAGGGATCGACTGTGACGCATGCTGCTCCGATGGGTAATACCCTTGCCCAACGTCTGCATCGATGCAGACTTGGGTGTAGTGTGGATTTAGGATTTAGGGTGCAAAGGGGGCGTGGTTACCTTCTGCTCTTGAGAATCGAGACGCACTCGCACCCCTGGTCGGGAACGCGCAATTGAATGGTACAAGGTTGCAAGTGCGAGTATTGGGATTGGGCCTGACTGAAAGTGTTGACAGGTGTTTTTATACAGATAATGAGGTTGAACAGGTGCCATTAATACAGGTAACAAAGGGAGGATAGAAGAGCTTCTTAGAGAAAAAGTAACAGGTCTGTGAGGCTTGTTTGTTTGTTGCATTTTCAGCACAGTTTTGTCGGGTGTCAGTTTCATTTTTTTCTCTCGGACTGTGAGACCGAAACTATTTCTTATTTTTCATTAATCCAGTAGATTTTATTGGTATTTTTCTGAAACGGCTTCTATGTGCTGCTGGGGCCCACAGGTTAGGTGCTTGTTTTGTATTCGGTGGATGTGAGATGAATCCCACCTTCTTACTTATATTGAATAAAGCTCCACTTTTAAACACCTGTCAATACACTGCAGTGCACATTGTAATTATACGTCAAACAAATACTCATATATAATCAAAAATATTTGTTCTCCACCAGTGTTCAAGCCACACTCCTCACCAGTAATAAAAACAGACTCCCTTGAAGATGAGCGCTTCCACAGCTATGAATAACATAAAATGAAATGAATCTTTGCAACATCAGTTTTTATATGATCAGACATGTTCCTCGTGCCTCCTGGGTTTATTTTGTGTGCGTGTGTGTGTGTGTGTGTGTGTGTGTGTGTGTGTTAGGCTCTTAACCAGTAGCAAGGTTATGGGGTCATATTTTAAATATGTTTAAACATTTTGAAATCTGAGTCTCGTTGTTTCATCTTTTTTTATCAGAACAATTAGTACAAACGATCTGCTGATTGATCTGTTTTTATTTACATATACACAGCATCCCAACGTCTGTTGAAATCTCAGTTATGAGGAAACCTGATTTTTACAAAAACATTTCAACAATACAATCACTTCTTCTGTTGCTTAGTTTTATTGTCAGCATCATTTTCCCACAAAGCTAAATGCTAATACAAACAACGCTGAACAGCAAGAAATATGTGGTCACTAGTAACACACAGAGATTAATACCGTTTGTCTTATAATTTACAAAAATGGACAGAATCTGAGAGAAGACAACCCAGGAAATCACATCTGTACTCTGTTTTCCTGCTCCGGTCACAATCAGACCCTACACCAAAACTTTTCATTATTTCTAATAAATTCCTGAACAAATCTGACACACGTATGAATAACCACCCTGAACACTCATCCTCTAGCGTTTGGATCCGTTCATCATTGCTGTTTTGTAGTTCTTCAGTTGTTCCAAGAAGCCATGGTTTGGGTCAGAGGCGGGTCGAACCGATTTAACCAATGACAATGCCTCATCGAAGGACTGGCCATCACATGACATCAGGTAGCCAATCACCACAGCCGGTGCACGTGACACACCAGCATTGCAATGGACCAACACAATGCCTCTCTGAATGGAAACACACAAAAATAATAAATAGTAAAGCAATGGAGACATGTTTGGCTGATGCTCCTGGGAGCATCCATCCATCCATCCATCCATCCATCCATCCATCCATCCATCCATCCATCCATCCATCCATCCATCCATCCATCCATCCATCCATCCATCCATCCATCCATCCATCCATCCATCCATTTTCCTCCGCTTATCTGGGGTCAGGTCATGAGGGCAGCAGCCAAAGAAAGGCCCAGACTTCCCTCTCCCCAGGCTTTTTGGGCCAGCTCCTCCATGGGAATCCTAAAACCTAATTTATATTTCTCTGGCAGCTCAGTTGCAGAATCACAAGCATACATTGATGGAGACATTTTCCCTTCGAACTTCTCCGCAGTAGCGTTGCGTGTCTCCAGACCCACGCAGACAGAGAAGTATAAATCAGGCTTTAGGCATTCCCTGGCCAGCTGAGAAACATAGTCCTTCCAGCGTGTCCTGGGTCTTCCTTTAGTTCTCCTCCTGGTTGGACGTGCCCAGAAAACCTCACCAGGGAGGCGTCCAGGAGGCATCTTAACCAGATGCCCGAGCCACCTCAACTGGCTCCTCTCAATGTGGAGGATCAGCAGATCTACTCTGAGTCCCTCCTGGATGACCGAGCTTCTCACCCTATCTCTAAGGGAGAGCCCAGACACCCTGCGGAGAAAACTCATTTCGGCCGCTTGTATCCACACCCGGCTGCGAACTGCTCCAGCAAAGCTGGAGATCACATTCTGATGAAGCCAACAGGACCACATCATCTGCAAAAAGCAGAGACCTGATCCTTAGGCCACCAAAACAGATCCCCTCACCACCTTGGCTGCACCTGGAAATCCTGTCCATAAAAGTTATGAACAGAATCAGTGACAAAGGGCAGCCTTGGTGGAGTCCAACTCTCACCGAGTATGGGCCTGACTTACTACCGGCAATGCAGACCAAGCTCTGACACTGGTCATACAGGAACCTAACAGCCCATATCAAAGGGCCTGGTACCCCATACTCCCGGAGTACCCCTACAGGTCCCCCCGAGGGACGCAGTTGAACGTCTTCTCCAAATCCATAAAATACAGGTAGATTGGTTGGGCGAACTCCTACCCCTAATGGTATAGAGCTAATCCAGTGTTCCATGGCCAGAACAAAAACCATTATGCTACTCCTGGATCTTGCTGTTCTACTATTCGGTAGAAGCTAAGGAGTGTGATCCCCTGTTGTTGAACCCTAACCCTAACACACACACACACACACACACACACACACACACACACACACGCAGAAACATTCTACTACAAATAAGGACAATACCCTCCTAACAGTTCCTATTCCATTTAGTCTTGTAGATTTTTTATTATTATTATTATTATTATTATTATTATTATTATTATTATTATTATTATTATTATTATTTTAATTATGACAACCCCACTATTTGTCCTGTCTGTTTGTGTTGTATGTCTCTTTTCTCCCTGCCTGTCCACTCTGGTGTGTAAGTGAATGAGGTCTAACATGCCACAAACATAATAAAGGCTATTTGTAACAAGAGGAATATCCCACATCCCTACTGCTGTGGAGTAAAACTGCTCTGGCATGTTATGGCACCCAGATCAACCATTCTGTCTGCTTTTGCCAGGACAGGCCAGGTTAAAAAAAACAGCACAGCAATTTACCCCCTCAAAAAAATATAACGAGTGCTGAAAATATCTAGTGGCTGACATTAAGCAGGTTGAAGAACGTCTTACGGAACAAGTCCGATGAGCGATATAAACATTTATACACCTGTTACTGATGGAGTGCATAGAGACACAGCAAACCTTTTATTCGTGGATGGAAATTATGGGAAACAATTTATGATGTTCTCTTTATCAGACTCAATCATTTTAGTTGGACATAATATTGGATCGCTGATCGGTCTCTGGTCCATTCTGCTCATGGGGCAGCAGGTCCCTCTTGCTCAACCATGACACACTCTCCCTCTCTCCCTTTATCTCTTTTTTCTCTCTCTTCTCTCACCAGCAGCCTGACTCTGTCCCTGCTGCACCACTCGCGCTGTCACCTCCTGGACTAGTGGATTCCTGCAGAGATAGTTGTCCTTCTGGAAGATCTTCCTCTCTCCATAGAGGAGAACTGGAGCTCTGATAAAGTGACCATCGAGTTCTTGATCACCTCACTGAATAAGGCCTTTCTCCCCATGGCTCAGTTTAGTGGCTGGCCAGCTCTAAGAAGAGTCCTGGTGGTTTCAAACTTCGTCTTACAGATTTTGGAGACCACTGTGCTCATTGACACCTTCAAAGCCACAGAAATGTTTCTGTCAACTTCCCCAGATTTGTGCCTGCAGACAAATCCTTTGACTCATGCTTGGCTTGTGCTCTGACATGCATGTCATCTGTGGGACCTCATAAAGACAGGTGTGGGCCTTTCCAAATTATATCAGATCCACTGTATTTACCACAGGTGGACTCTACACTGCAGAAATATCTCAAGGATGATCAGTGATGATCAGTGGTTTGCAAAAATATGAAAAAAAAAAAATAACTGGTGTCCTTATGGGGTGTTAATTTCTCTATGGAATTATTAAAGTACCTATGAATTTGAGTTGACTGTTTTAATTTAATCCATTCTGGAATAAAAAAGTGGTTAACTGTGAATCCTTTCCAGATGCTCTGTATTTGATTTTCTGGTCACTGTGCAGCCTTTCTGTATGAATGAGAGAGCTGCAGCACTGCTTTCTGAACACAAGTGGGCGCCTCTCCCACACAACAGAGATACTGTTGTGACTTGAGACATTTGAGCTGAAGTTCACACCTCAACAACAGGAGAGTGTTCACTTCTGCAGTGCAACTAACTTAAAGGGATGTTCACGTCCTTTTTACAATTCAGTCTAAAGGATAATGGGTAACACTTTAAAATAAGGGTCCCTTTATTATTGTTACTTAGTGCATTATTAAGCATTAATAAACTATTAAATAAAGTATTAACAACTGCTTAATAGTATTGTTAATATCAAGTAATGCATTACTAAGCAGACCGCCCCCGCCCCCCCACACACCCCTTAAGCCCTGTGTCCGGACATTTAATAGTTAACAATATCAGGAACATTAATAAAGGGGTCCTTTGTTTATTAATGCTTAATAATGCACTAAGTAACGATAATAAAGGGACCCTTAATGTTAAGTGTTATCAGATAATGTTTGGTGCAAAAAAAATCACATTTTTTAAAAAGCTGACACAACACCTCTACATGAATCTCTAAAAGTTCCCAAATGTAAAAAAAAAAGGCAATTAATTCAATTTCCTGTGTGTGTGTGTGTGTGTGTGTGTGTGTGTGTGTGTGTGTGTGTGTGTGTGTGTGTGTGTGCTGTTTACTGATGCCATGGCAACATCAATATCTATTGGTCAGATGGCCTGCTGGGTAATCTGAACCTGCATTTCAGAGAAAAGCTTTAGTTTGATTATCTGGGCTGGAATTACCAAACACACACACACACACACACACATACACACACACACACACATAGAGCAGCATAGGATAAAAAAGAACACGCTTCCTGTAATCATACACCTCTAATGACTGCCTAATCGCTCTGTGTGTGTGTGTGGTGTCATGTTAAGGTGAGCACCAGGCTGTGCCGCTAAAAGCTTGTATGTCACTGAGATCTGATCTAGGTGCCGTTTAATAAAACATTAACAAAACTCAATATCTATTATTCAGAGCAGAAAAAGAGAGGAGGAAACAATTTCAAACCGACAAACCTTGTGGAGATCCCAGCCACTGAGTCAGCAGACCCTTTTACTCTCAATATGACTGACGCAAGTGAAACCCAGGACATCATCAACCAACTAAAAAATTTCTAACGTAAAAGACATATTTGGTATGGCCACAGAACTCATAAAGAAACACAGTGCTCTATAACCCACCTTATAAACTTATCATTTACAAAAGGGGGATTTCCAGACAACTTCAAAGAATCATAACTTCAATTCTGAAATCTGGCGACTCTGACCATGTTAGCAACTACAGACCAAATCTTACCGGCCATATCCAAAGTCATTGAAAAATCAGCAGCAGCGCAGCTAATCAGTTTCCTGGACATAAATCAGCTACTTCACCCGGAACAGTTTGGGTTTTGCTCAGTATACTCAAACAAACTGGCTACATCCTATCTCAACGAAAATATTAAAAGATCAGTAATATAGTTGGAGCAGTTTTCTTAAATCTGAGAAAAGCCTTTGACACAGTGAATCACAAAATGCTCCTACATAAACTCAGCAAACTAAATTTTTCACAGACAGCTATTAACTGGTTCCAGTCATATCTGAATCAAGCATTAAAAACTGTACAACAGGAGTTCCACAAGGTTCCATCCTAGGTCCATTACTGTTTTGTCTGTATATCAATGGCTTATTCAACAGTTGTAAGGGGTCCAGTGCAAAATGTATGCTGATGACACCGTCATCTATGTAACCTCAAAGACTCCCCAACAGTCTGCAAAGTTACCTAACGAACAGATGGTGGGAGTGTCTCACTGGTTCAAGAAAAACCTTTTGACCCTGAACTACAACAAAACCGTCTCCATGTGTTTTACGATCAAACGCAAGATTTTTGACAACTTCACTGTTCTCATTGACCAGAAAGAAATCCAATAAGTGGATGAATTTAAATATCTGGGTGTTGTTTTGGATTATCATCTTAAATTTGAATCCCACATCAGGAAAGTGTCCAGCACCATTAGGACCAACCTCAACTGCTTCCGTCTGATAAGGTGATATTTACCTGTAAAAGCTGCCCAGCTGTACCTGCATGCCATGATTCTGTCTCACCTCTCTTACTGTGTAACTGTTTGGAGCCAAGCAACCCAATCTGCTTTAAAACCTGTCATGTGTCTGAACAAACAAACCCTAAAAGTCTTGGACCAAAAACCAATGACGTAGCATCACTGCAAAATACAGGAGAATTACAATCTCCTAAGTTTGGATAACTTTATAAACTTCTCCATCATAAAACTGACATTCAAATGTCTAAATGGCCTTGTCCCAGAGCTGGTGAGCAGACTGATTGTAAAAGCCAGCAGCACATGAGCTACAACCAGAGGAGTAGCCAAGGGAGACTGCAAACCACCTAAATACAAAACATCATCTGGTCAATCCTCGTTTTCATTTAGAGGACCTCAGATTTGGAACAATCTACCATCAATAATAAAACTGTTAACACATTTTAGAACTTTTAACTCCCAAGTGAAAAAATGGCTGAAACAACTAATGTTGCTTATCAGCTAAACTAATTTATCTACATTAATTGTGTGTGTGTGTGTGTGTGTGTGTGTGTGTGTGTGTGTGTGTGTGTGTGTGTGTGTGTGTGTGTGTGTGTGTGTTGGGGGGTTGAGTGCTGATTCAGCTGACAGTAGAAGGGTTTGAAGAGAGAAAAGTACAAACAGAAAAATTTAATGTTAAGTCAGGGTTCCTCATTAAGTTCCCACTTTCCAGTCTGACCAACAAATTAATGAAACTAGGACTCAACTTCCAGCTGTGTAGTTGGGTGCTGGACTTTCTGACAGACAGGCCCCAAGTAGTTAAGCTGGGCAGCTTTGTGTCCAACACAATCACCCTCAGTACTGGTGTTCCACAGGGTTGTATTTTGAGCCCCCTGCTGTACTCCCTCTACACCTCCGACTGTACTGCTACCCACAGCTCCAACTCCATCATCAAATTTGCTGATGACACTGTAGTGCTTGGTCTCGTCTCCAATAATGACAAGTCAGCCTACAGAAATGAAGTGGAAAGACTGGAGAGATGGTACCAAACTAACAACCTCCGGCTGAACATCAGCAAAACCAAAGAAATAGTAGTTGACTTCAGGAGGAAACAGCAATACTCCTACTCCCCACTCTCTATTGATGGTGCTTCCATGTAAAGAGTAGAGAACATCAAATACCTCGGAGTCCAACTAACAGACAAACTCACCTGGTCCACCCACATCCACACTCAGGTCAAGAAGGCAAGACAGCAGCTCTACCACCCGAGACAGCTGAGGAGATTTGGGGTCTCTTCCAGGATCCAAAATAATAAAATAATTTAATTCTCCAAAAGCAACACAGCTCATGCCTGCCTTTGTTTATCTTATTAAGGAAGACACCATGGACTTTTCTGCACGTCTTTTGCGCCGCCCACGTGCTCGGGGATTTCCGCATTCCTGAGAAGTCTGTGTGAAGTCCCACTTATACATGTGAACAAAACCCACCCGTTCTATTCCAAACTGACGTGGCCGAGCCCTGGCTGTACTGGCCCAGATATGTAAGAGGCTTTACAGTCTATGGAGTTACTCAGGGTTACATTTCACTGCAAGTGTATGACTGAGCATGTGACAAATAAACCTTTTGAATCCTCTGAATCCTTTAAATAAAACTTCCCATTCAGAGTTGGGATGATCAGGTGCTGCAGGATGGAACCCTCATGGGCCGCTGGCAGAACACTGTAAGACCCTAGACATGAAGAGTAAATTAAACAATGGTCCTCAATGGCTGACTGGTTAGCACGCGTGAATATCACCCGAGAGTCTGGGGATCGAATCCCGCCTGGGCCCTTGTTTCTCCACCTTGCCACATGTTGAAGAGGAGCCAAGAGAAAGCAAAGCTCTCAATTTACCTGGTGATCTTCATCCCAACCATCAGCTATAATCTGGAGCTGTGGGTAATGACCGAAAGAACAAGACTATAAATACAAGTATCAGACACCTGTCGGGTGGTCGGGCCCAGCCTTAGCGATAGGGTGAAGCGCTTGGACATTTGGGAGCATCTCAGAGTAGAGCTGCTGCTCCTCCACGTGGAGACAAGCCAGCTGAGTTGGTTTGGACGTTTGGTCAGGATGCCTCCTGGATGCCTCCCAGGACAGGTGTTTCAGCATGTCCTGCTGGCCGGACGTCCCGAGGCTGACCTAGGACTCGTTGAAGGGATTATATCTCCATATCAGCCAAAGAAATGCTCTTGGGATCCCACCAGAGGTTTGGGCCTCTCTTCTGGGACTGCTACCGCTCAACCCAGACCCGGTTAAGCAGTTGAAAAAGGACAGACAGACCAGACAAAACCTGTAGGTGCAGACACTGGTGGGGGCTACTGATTGGTTCTTCTGCCTCATTAGAGACAGATGTCACCTGATATGAGCTTTATTTTTGGATGTAGATGTGACCTGTGTTCCCACCAGCAGTGATCACTGCCCGATAATCCTGACCTGGCCTCTCCAGAAGGTTCTACAGGACATTTGTTTAGTCCTGCAGCCTGACCTCAGACTGGTCATGTCTTCTGTTCTGATTAGAACCAGTCTGAGGAGTTCACTGACCTTTGCTCCCTATCCAGACTGAGACTGAGACAAATGGACTCACAGTCAAATCGCAAAATTTCTTCCCTCTGAGGGAATCTAGGAATCTTTATTTGTTTTAAATGTTTTCCAAAAGCTTAAAGCCTTGGACGTAACAGACAGGAATACTCAAAGTCGTACCATCTTTCTGAACACAACACCCTAGCAGTGTGATTGGTCCCACACACCACTGACCAATCAGATTTAGCCAGGCCCTTTCTGTAACACCTGGAATCATTCAATGAGCTACATGCGAAGAATTATAAGAATCATCTAACTTCATTCAGAGAAAAGGAAATTTCCTGTTGTTTTGTGTTGTTTTCATTTGTCTGAGAACATTTGTCCAGTTCTTAATCTCTTAAATAAAATAATAGTCATTTATATTCAATTCCATTTTATTTTTTTAACTCAGATAGTCTGTCAACATTCCAGAGACTTAGATCCAGGCTGTCTGCTACGTCTGCAGACCACTGATGATTCTGGCATTAGAGTGTTCCAGAACTAACAAAATACAAGCTAAGACATTTTTGATGTTTAACATTTGCAGCCAACTTTCTAACATCATTAGAGACCTAATAATATGCTTTAGTTCTGGAACCAAATGCTATTTATAATTAAACATTACTTTGCAGACAAGCAGCATTTCACCAGCAGCAAACAGATGTCAAGAGTCTACTTTTCCTCTGTGGACATTTGTTTGGAGGCCTGCTGAGGTCAGGTTTCTGGTTCCTGAGTCAGATGAGACAGAGACTCTACCAGGGATGGGTGTGTGTCGTAGCTCCAGAGTGGGAGCGTGTATGGGCTCAGTGTGAGTCTCTGGCCTTCAGATAGGACAAAGATGTAGCCCCTTAACAAATGTGGATCAGAGGCGTTCCCAGGCCAGCCCAGAAACATAGTCAGACATGAAAATGGGTCAAGGGTGAAAAAGGTGAGAAGGACAGAGTGCCTCTAGGGGGCATGCTCCCTCAGAAGAAAAGTTTGGAAATTTTAGATTTAAAAGCATCAACCTGGTGCACTTTGAGGAAAACAAACCAAGCAGAGTTACAGGCCGGTATGAATGTATAATAAAGTATCTAAACATGCTCACATTAAAAGAAATTTGTCCAATCTCTGTATTGTACAACAGGTCCTTAAAGCCACAGTGACTGCATGTTTTCTACGTGTCCCTGCTCAGACACACCTGATTCTATATCAAGTTGAGATTCTTATTTTAACTTTGACTTAGTGCTACTGTCTTTCTGCAGAGTTTACATTTGTCTTTTGTTTTCACCACATCTTCCTTGCTGAGTCCATAATGTTATCAAATGTTTGATGAAGCATTTTTATGAAACAAACTTCTCCTCGACCAAATTTAACACAGTTACTGTCCCGCTTGTAGCCCGCTGATCATTGCTCATGGCTGCTCGCCGTTAACTGCGGAGCGCCGCAGCCCGGGCAGCGAGCTGCAATGAACAGAGAGCTACTGCAAGCAGCAGGCAGCTACAAGCTGCGAACAGCAAGCAGCCACGGCCTGCGAGTAGCGAGTGAAGCCTAATTTATGCTTCTTCGTCAGCTACTCGAGGGAGAAACGCACACACATTGATGGACGTTTTGCCTTCGGACTCCGTCACCTGGGGAGAGTTGCAAAGCAATTCCCTGCCAGGACAACAGCGGGTGTAGCGCTTCTCTGGGGTATACTGTCATGTATCCAGTCCAAGATAGTGCATTTACTATTGTGTTTATATTGTGGTTTTTTTGTGTGTATTTCAGAGACTTTTTAACACGGACAAATTTATCCGTCATTCACCTCCACCTCTGTATGCACTCCCCACCTCAAAATCCACGTTTCCCATCATTTCCATCCACGAATAAAACGCTTTCTGCGTATCTTTATACTCCTCCAGTCACGGGTGAATAAACATTCATATTTTAGAGTTTTTCCATGCAGTATTCTTCAAGCTGCTCTGTGTCTGCCGCTAGATATTTTCAGCTCTCGTTTTATTTTGCTGAAGGGGTAAAGGTGTAAAGGCTGTTGAAGAATTAAAAGGAAGCGGTGTCCTGGCCAATCACAAGCTTGCACTCTCTGTCTCGTTCGACGTATGCTTAGAAAAGTGGGCTCTACTCTGTCCGTCCTTGCGAGCCTGTTGAAGAGCCCTCGCAATGACGGATAATGGTATGTGTCCATACTGACGCAGACGGAGAAGCATAAACTAGGCTTGACTCAGAGCGACGAGCTACAAGAAGCTAGCCTGGAAAGCCAACCTATAAATGTGACATGCAGAGCAAAATCATTTTGCTTCGGCAAATGAGGGTCTAGATTTCTAGGCTAACAAGAAGCACGATGCTTCCATATTTGTATCATGGTCTATTTCCTGTTTTTTCCTTCTTGCTAAAGACTGGATGGGGTGGAGTCGTGTATTACGTTGAGTCACACAACCGATGATAAATTTTCGGTTTCATGCCCCAGCCCTAGTATCAAGTGTGTGCGGTGCTGCGCCATCTGACCAGAGGCAGAGACTAAGGCTGCCTCCGTTCTCACGGCCCAGCGCTGCACACACTGACTGAAACAGGAAGCCGGCGCATGTGTTCTGCTGTCTGTCTTTATATCGCCAACATACATGTTTTTTCCTAATGTGCTGCACATTCTGCCTAATATATTTAATGACTGTGCATGACCTATTTAGTCTTTCTGAGTATCCATAAAAATGCTCATTCAAGGTCAAAATTAAAATACAAGCTTCTATTTTGGGATCATATCTTTGTTGGTCCACTTCTTTGGACCTGAGGCACATCATTACGTGTCTCTGGTGGGAACTTGAATTATGTCCACATCATTAACAGTTTCCTAGCATACCCACTAAGTGTCTCCAACAGAACCCTAACCCTATCCAAAAACGTGCGTACGCCAAACAGGAAGTAGGTGCAATGCTTAGAATGCTTCCACAGTCAGGTCATTGTTTATAAATCTGGAATTTTGCATGGGAAAGGACACCAGGACCAGAGGCTCATCTCCCTGTGACCCTGAACTGGAACAACAGGTAGAAGATGGATGCTGTGTACACCACGGCATGTCTTTACCTCACATTGAGCTTGCTCTATGAAGTCACAACATTCCTGCATATACACCAGCAGGTCCGTATCCGGATGATCCAGAATACTGAGGGTTTTGTATACAAACAGGTCTGGAAACACGTTCTCCACGCCAAAGGCTACATTCAGGATGTGAGACACCTGAGGACAAAGAGCAGATGAAGCCTCTCTAGGATTTAGGCTCTGGTTAAAACATGCTGGAAACATGAAAAAGTGACAGAACAGTCAGGCTGTGACACCATCAGACTGTAGGGTTTCATTATTACACAGTTAGGTTTACTTCCCTTTAAGGCTGAAAGGCTGCAGAAATCTGGGACTACCTGATTTACTAAAAGTTTCCTAACATCAGGTCATTCGTAAAGTCAGCTGGATTTTAACTCAGAACACCTTTTTAAATCCCAGAGCAAACCAAAACGTTAAATCTGTCTGAGAACCAGATTCAGGGCAGGTGGACAAACCAACCATAGCCTTCCCATGATGCATTATGGGATGTGTGTGTGTGTGTGTGTGTGTGTGTGTGTGTGTGTGTGTGTGTGTGTGTGTGTGTGTGTGTGTGTGTGTGTGTGTGTGTGTGTGTGTGTGTGTGTGTGTGTCCAGCACAGTGTACATGCTGCTCAAAAGCTGAAATATTGCTAAAATAGTGAGATGTTTGTATTTTGTTCTTCAGTCGGACTGTGACGGTGCCCTAAGTTCTTCTGGTCAGACAGTGGTTCTGACTAGCCATAGGCTTATGGTCTTTGGGTTTTCAATTCAGTCAGGAACATATCTTTTGATGGGATGAGGGTTTAATATGGAGGAAGAGGAGCTGATGGATGACTGAAATGAACTTACCTGGACCAGGATTTAGTTACAGAACTTTTGAATTGTTGCTGTTTAAAAACCAAGATCTAAATAACTTCATACTCACCTTGTGTTTCCTCAAAGTGCCAAAGTCATTAGCAGCATCCTGGGAACCTGTGAGAGATCACACACACACACACATGCATGCACGCGCACACACACACACACACACACACACACCCATAACAGGGGTTTTAAGGATGGTAAATGACCTGTATTTATATAGCTCCTTCTAGGGTTTTAGACCCCCCCCAAGTGCTATATAACACTCTTATTCATCCATTCACACCCTGGTGGTGATGAGCTGCATACATCGTAGTCACAGCTGCCCTGGGACACACTGACAAAGGAGAGGCTGGTGTACACAGGTATCACCACCAGCAGGCCAGGAGGGTGAAGTGTCTTGTCCTAGGGAAGCTGTGACAGACTGAGCAGGGCTCAAACCTGCAACCTTCCGGTTGCGGAGTGGGCACTTAACTCCTCTGCCACTGGATGATTGGGACTTGAACTGTCTGTTTTGAATGAGGATAGGAAGCAGTGCATTTTGAGGAAAATAATCTAGTGAAACAGGAGTTCAGCAGTTTGAGGCAGTAGAGCTGTGTGAGGTTCTCTGGCTGTGATGTTAGAGGATTGTGAAGCTGAGTTGTGTCTGGTTTACTCACCAAGCAGCAGGAAGGGTTTGACCATGCCGACCTGCAGGTCCCAGGATGTGTCAGGAATGTAGCCCAGCATCTTCTCGGGGGGGACGGGGTCCTCTGTCACAGTGATGGTTGAACCCTTCCAGGTCTCTATGATGCGACGGCCACTCAGTGATGTCACACGGGTGCACTGCTTCCTTAGCCGCGACCGAGAAAAGCTCTGGATCTCCTGAGTTAGAGACTGCATGGTCCAACCTGACTGATCCTGTAAAAATACAAAGCAGTTATATTGTGGGGCTTTATAAACCCCCAGATAGTTCTGGATCTGCCTCTGAATCTCCTCCCAGTGCCACAAACACCTCCAGAGGGAGGACACCAGAGGGCATGCTGATCAGAACCACCTCAGAGGACACCTTTCTATGAGGAGAAGCAGCAGCTCTACTCCATCCCGGACGGAGCTTCTGTCGTCTCTCTTGCTGAACCTGACCACCCTACAGAGGAAGATCATTTCAGCTTCTTGGATCAGGATCTGGTTCTAATGGTCCAGATCAAGATCTCATTACCATAGACAAAGGTTTAACTCATCTCCTTCTTCACCAGCACAGACCAGATCAACAACTTCATTCCTGCATAACAGGAACAAGACACCAATATACAGGAACTCCTGGAGGAGGAGGAGGAGGAGGAGGAGGAGGAGGAGGAGGAGATTAATCCCGAACCAGGATGGGAGATTCTGGATTCATCTGGTTAAGGACCAAGGGCCTCATTTATAAAACTCTGTGTAGAATCCGTACTAAAACCCTACTTAAGCTCAACAAAAAAATGTTAAAAATTCACATGCAAACAAATGTTTGGACTTATAAAACAAAAAAATCACACTCTTCATAGAATTGTGTCCAGGTGTTTTTTCTCCTACACACCCACTTTCTGCTTTATTTGGTCAATGCAACGACACGGAGACCAGAAATATGCATGTCAGGTTAACCAGAGACTCTAAAGGGTCCCTGTGAGGGAGGGAGGGAGGGAGGGAGGGAGGGAGTAGGTGGGTGGGTGAGTGAGTGAGTGAGTGAGTGAGTGAGTGAGTGAGTGAGTGAGTGAGTGAGTGAGTGAGTGAGTGAGTGAGTGAGTGAGTGAGTGAGTGAGAGGCAGATGAAACAGTAAACCAACACAAACTTCTATCCGACGTGATCCCAGTAGATCATTTAAAGGTTAAATACAGCGTGAGACATAAGAGACAACCAGACAAGACAATAGATAACAGAGATGAGACAGATCCCAACCTTCATACAAAGAAAGAGACACTGGGTTTATGAGTTCTGGTTAGTTCTGCTCTGAAGTTAAAAAACAGCTGACTGTGTTCAGTAACTGCTTCAGATTATAAACAAAGAGACAACTAAGGATGAATTTAGAGTCAGCTTTTATCTTAGAGCTGCTGGTGTCTGAATGTGGACCAGCATCTGTCTCTGATTCAACCCAGCCATGACTTACTGGTTAATAAATGTTTACTTTGTTCTTGCTTTGATACTTGAGATGATTTTTGCTGGGTTTACTCATTTTAGTTGTTTTAGGTTTGATGACCATGAACACTTTTCTCTTATTAAACTGGTAGAACAGACAGACCTGTGAAACCCAGCATACAGACAGGTTGGATGTTTTCTTCAGGATAAAGAAGCAAGCATTGGGTCAGTCCGCAGTAGGAGACACAGCACAGTACCATAAATGCTGGATTTACCTGTTAGATGTTTGGCTGTAGTCCTCAGAAAGGGTCCTCTGATGGGTCCAGACCAGAACCTCTACTATCCAGTTCAGTTTGCAGAACAGAATCACACTCCTGACCTCATCATCCTCTCCTCCAACACACTCTGGTTCTTGTGCTGACGAAGTCTGGTACAGTTCAGATGAGATCCAGACAGATCACGTCGGTCCCGGTGGAGTGAACCCGGACCAGCTCTGCTGAGCTGAGCTGCTGCTGAGTAACACGATACCTGCAGCCTGTCTGAGCCTCCACAGGTCTCTGTAACAGTGAAACATCGACCAAGTACATCAGTGATGAAACAACATCCAGTCCAGGCCAGTTTAGAGATCATCACAAACATTATTCATCCAAGTTACTCTTCAGAATCTTCTGACAGAGTCACCAGATGGGTTATAACTAACCACTAAGTCCCTCTGTGTTTATAACATCTAGTCCCAGAAACACATTCCCACTGCATCTGTGGAGAGAGTCCAGCAGCACCAGGATGTCTCCTAACGCTGATCCAGCTGTGGGATTAGAGCTCCTGCACACATTGAGGAGAAGACATTTGGGGTAGGGCTGGTTGATATGGAAAAAATTTCTATCACAATATTAACTTTCATGTTGGTCGATATCAATATATATCACAATATAAAACTAATCACTGTTTTTGTCAGTCTTTAATGTTCTCTGGTACTTTACATTGAGATGTGAAGATATCAGAGAGTTATTTTTTTATTTTAAAGGGACACTAGTTAGTTTTGGCTTGTTTTTAGCACCCCCTAGTGTTTGTTGGTGAAATCGAAAGTAAAACTTATCTCTCCTTGCTGTGCGTTCCTCTTTTTAACACCTTAATCTAACTGCTGAAATGTCTCCTCAGCCATAATTAGTTTCTACAGGAGTTATTCATCACTAAATCAAACAAATCAGCTGTGTTCATGAACTAAAACATGCAGGAAATGTGCTAGAGCCAGACTGCAGAGCCAGGTATGTCAAACTTCACAGTTGCCGGTCCCAACAAATCGGACCGGCAACTGTGAAGTTGCAAGTGGAATATTCTGGCCACAGGGGGCGACAGGGGCTGGGTGGCCTTTCACTGACCCTGTAAAAGGTCATTTTAGCACATACTGGCTCAAGAAAATGATTTAAACATATTAAAAAGTTGCAAAGTGTACCTTTAAAGATTTATTTTCAAAAGCTAAACATGTCATCAAACATTATATAAATGTGTTGGCTTAATAAAAGGTGAACAGAACTCAGTAAAACAGGCAGCAAAATATAAATTCTCAAAATATTTTAAATATAACTTCTTGGTTTGGTATGCTTTATTAATCACCAATGGGGAAATGAAGTTGCCATGGGCATGCAGAAAAACATTCACATTCACTTGACTCTGCTATAAGCCACCACCATAATTCCACAGCATTATATGAACAACAATATCAATACCAAATATAAAATCACACGTAGTGCTCATTATAAAACCGCACTGCAGCAGGAATTCACCCACTGAAAGAGCTCCTAAGTTAATTAAAAACATTGTTTAAAGGGTGATCATCAAGAGACAGAGCAGTCTTAAGTTTGCTCATCATCCTTTTATCCATAATAATGTCGATTGAGTCCAAACCTTGTCCAACCACTGGAACAGACTTCTTGATTAGTTTGTTGATTCTATTTTTGTCCTCGACAGTGATGCTCCTACCCCAACACAAAACAGCATAAAACAACACACTGGCCGGGATCCTCTGATAAAATACATTCAGGAGCCTACTGCTTATGTCAACGGATCTCAGCTTCCTCAAGAAAAACAATCTGGACTGGGCCTTTTTAACAACAGCATCACTGTTCCTTTTCCAGTTTAGTTTGCTGTCAAGGTACACCCCTAAATATTTGTATGTCTTAACAATTTCAATAGGTTGACCTTTGATGACCACTGGAGAGGCAGATTTATTCTTCTTAAAAACAATAATTAGCTCTTGTGTTTTGCCAACATTAAGTTGTAGAAAATTTTAAGTTAACTTCCTCCTTGTAAGCCAGGTCGTCACCCCAAGAGATCAGGCCCAGTAGGGCAGTGTCATCTGAGAACTTTTGTAAATGACAAGATGGTAAACTTGTACCAATCTATTGTGCAGGGATCAATTAGTTTAGTCCGCTAAGACCTGTTTGTGTTTGATCTTAACTTTCAATTTTGGTTCTGAACCACGTCGTGTAGAGGAGTGAAATAAATGTTACATGCATGGTTCTTACAGTAAATCTCTTCAAAGTCACTCTCATCTGGGATTATAAAGTTTTATACCCTGCTGCTCCAGCTGGTGGAGCTGCTTCATGAGGTCAAACAGATCTGTCGTTTCCCCCGAGTTTGTCAACCTGCCCTCACCACATTAGCTTTGCAGCTACAATGCTAGCCAAACTACGTCCACATAACTGTTCAGTCCCTTATTTTCAACATCATTCGCTGTATCCTCTGTCTTTTCTTTCCGTCTCTTTTTTTCTGTTCAGGGTGCTCATTTTCTTCTACTTTTACCAGCCATGTAAACTGCAGCTGGCTAAAGCTATACTAACATCAATCGTTAGCAGCACATCTGTCTGGCTGCTACTGAGCTCTGTGACTCAATTTTTGTGAATGTTCAATCGACCCATTCTCAAATGTCTATCAAGGAAAAGTTATTTCGAAATACATATTGCTATAGTTTCATCACCCATAGTTTCATCACCCAGTCCTAATTTTGGGTATGGTCTGGTGTCAAGAAAGGCAGTTACGTGATGCAGCTTCCAAGATGGCCGCAAGCTCTCCACTTGACCAAGTTATTTTTGATATTTTTGTGTAAAAATGCATTTTAGTAACCTTATGCTCACTGTGAGTACTGGTATTTTTTTATATTACATATTCTGTCAAGAGAAAGGCTTTGAAGAAATCGCAACATCAAAAATAAAGTAGAAGTTCATCTCGCACATCTCCCCTGAAAAGCCTGGTTCAACATCCAAATAAATTTTTCCCCATCTCTAAGGTGCCCTTTCTTTCTAAGGTAATGGAAAAGGTCGTTCATGGGTAGCTACAGGTCTGCCTTGATAATACTAATCTTCAGGAACAGTCAGGTTTTAGACAACACCACGGTACAGAGACAGCATTAGTTCAGGTGCTAAACGACCTGCTGCAGATTGTAGACCATGGTGACTGTTGTGCTGATCCTGCTGGACGTATCAGCAGCGTTTGATACTGTGGATCATGAGATCCTTTTGTCTCATCTTGAACTGTGGGTAGGAACTAAGGGTGTCCCTCTCAAATGCTTGCAGTCGTACCTCTCAGAGAGATAGTTTTCAGTACAGCTTGGCAAATATTTGTCATCTGTGTCATCAATGGATTGTGGGGGCCCCCAAGGTTTGGTTCTGGGCTCATTGATTTTCTCATTATATGTGCTACCATTAGGGTGTGTTTTCAGAAAATATGGGATCTTGTTTCATACCTATGCGGGTGACCTGCAGATCTATGTATCAATACCATTGAATAGTGGCACACTCTCTCAGAATTGTTAGACTGCCATAAAGATGTGCAGGCATAGTTTGACACAAACTTTATCAAACTGATTGAGAGGAAGACTGAGATCATTATCTTTGAGTCGTCTACTGCACTGCTAAACCAAAAAAGCAGCCTCTGAGATCTTTCCTCCTACTGTCATCCCACAGTTAGGAACTTGGGGATTTCTGACTCAGATCTCACCTTTGTGGATCAGATCAGTGCCGTCGTGAAGACTAGTTTCTTCAAACTGATGTTACTTAGTAGGATTAAGCCCTATGTTTCTCTTGACCTATTTGAAACTTTTATTCATGTTATGATCTCCTTGCATCTGGACTACTGTGATGCGTTATACTGTACATTGGCTTACCACAGTCCACTTTAGATTGCTTACAAAATGTCCAGAATGCAGCAGCTCACCTTCTGACGGGGACAAGAAAGTATGATCATATCACTGCTGTACTGGCTGATTTTCACTAGCTTCCTGTTAAGTTCAGGATTGATTTTAAGATAATGCTGCTGGTTTTTAAATGTCTGCATGGGTTGGCTCCCCTGTTACGTACCCAGAGGGTTCGTAAAGAGTATTTGTGTGGGGAGACCTGTTTATTTCTGTTGTAGCTCGCCCACTCCTCCCTCACCATGGCCGGAACCCTCTGAAGACCCAGACCGAGATTTGGGTGTCCGGTCCCTTCCTGTGTGGTCCGCCTCCGTCTCCTCGCAACGGACTCACAACCTCCGGGGAAAAACTCCGCTGCTGGTCTCCGCCGCAGCTGCTGGGAATTCCACTAATTAGTGTTTGCTCCAACAAAAGCACCCCTTCGCCAGCAGACGGGGAGCTGTTTTGATCAGTGAGCAGTCTCTCCCTCGCTGACTGGTTGGGTTGTTGGTGCTGTGTCCGTAAGCTACGTTGTTTGTATTGAGATACTAACCGGTGAAAGCCGTAAGCTACGTTGTTTGTATTGAGATACTAACCGGTGAAAGCCGTAAGCTACGTTGTTTGTATTGAGATACTAACCGGTGAAAGCCGTAAGCTAATTTGGTATTTTATTGTTGAGCTGATGGAAACCCTGAGATGTTATTTGTAGTGATGTGCCAATGAAGCCTCATGAAGCACTTTGAAGCATTCTCTAATGGGCCGACACATGATTCGAGGCCTCGAACACATAGCTGTGGCACCATCTAGTGGTTCTCGGTCATATTACAATGAAATAAAATGCTTCACACATTGTGTCTGAGGATGTCACTGCAGGCAAAAGTGCATCAAATCTGATTCTGAACAGCACATATGTTTTTTCTAACCTGACCCAGGTCACTTTCATTTGTAGTACTTATTCTGATGCATATCTTATGTTTTTGAAAGCGACTGCAGTCTGAACGGTCATGTCGCATTAAATCCACCTCCTACGTCACTGATCAGCGGAGGGGAGTGTGGTGTGTTGATGTTCCTGAGGAGAAGCACTGACAGAGGGATTCAGAGGTCTGTCTGGACATCCCGTCTAGTTGTGGGTTTAAAAATACACGAGAGTGGGAGGAGCTGCTGGAACGAAGCGTCTCGCCGGTCTCTGTGAGGGGGGGGGGGTCTTCCGTGAGAGCGGGGGTTCCCCGTGAATGAACTTAATACCGGACATTTTCAGTGAATAATAATTCGGGAAGACAGCGGGAAAAAGGAGTAAATATAGTTTATGGTTTTTAAAACAGTTTCAAGTCCAAAACGGGAGACTTGACAGGTGTGATCCTGAAAATGTGGATGAACTCTGTCAATAAAATCTTTTCACGTCACAAAAGCATCAGAAGCGTGCTTGTGCCAGGAACACTTGCCATGAAGAACTCTCAAATGAACAACTCTCAATAATCCACTCTGACCAAAACACACCAACACCCAGCAACTGTGCCATCACGCTTTTGTGCAGCTTGAGCTTTGATGCACCCCAACTGCTTTGAATCGTTTCAGCTGCGCCGAAGTGTCACGCAGTTCGGAAAGCATCATACGTCATCTGTGACGTGACCTGAGAGGTTCGAATCGCGCTCCAGCAGCTCCATGCTCCGTAACACATTGCTTCAGTTTGACACTCGACAGCAAGCTCTGCAGTCTCTGGTGCTGGTAGGAGTGAAACATGACAGCCATCATAATAAACGTGTTGTCAAACCTGTATTGTGGTTTATGCATATGTTCACATAACATGAAGCTGCTGTTTCAGTCAAGGAAATCATTTTGTTTTCAAAAGTGTGGACTTACACAAATTACATTGGGTGGGGTGTTAGTGATCCACATCTTACACTTATTTTTGGAATGCAAATCAAGATGACAGCTGTTTTTTTCCACAAGCTCAATAAATTGAAACTCTGATAGAACATGAACCAAACAAAACAACCCACAAATCACCGTGAGGTTCGGCAGCTTTTATTTTGAAAGTGACACAGAAAACGAACCAGTCACGTGATTCAGGGCAAAACAAGCCTTTGTTTGTGATCGGTCACGTGGTTTTCTGCGAAATGAAGCAAGCCTCGAAGCGGGGCTTCATTATGTTATTGGAGGTATCTAGTGGAGTCCAGGTTGATTAAAGCTGCGTAGCTTAGTAGTGGTGGCTCCTCTTGTTGTTTACAGTTAGTAGCCTGCTTGGAAATTACTGTAGAGTTTTAGCCTGTTTCATATTCTTGTGGGGGACAACCCTGACTCACGAGTTTTCTGCATATTAGTGGTAATGTCGATTTAGTTGCCCTGGTGCAGTTTTGGTACAAATCCTGGTTACCTTTGTGGCCCAGTTTGTTGGGACCCCTTCAGTTACATTCTTTTTTTTTCCATATTAGTGTTTAAATCCCAAGAGGCTGTGTTAGCTTGTTATTGTTAGAATACCCGGCCTCTTGGATGATCCTGTGTTTGTAGATTTTGTTTAGCACCACCAGAAAATAAACCTGATCATTGGTTTACTTTACTTTTTGTGTTACTTGCCTTTCCTTTTGTACAACGAGCCTAGAAAACCCAGGAGGGGTAGTAACATCCCCCATATCTATATCAAATCTAGGATGCTGAGATCAGCTGAACTCCATATGCTAGCGATACGCAGATCGAGGCTAAAACCTAAGGGTGCTAGAACCTTCTCTGTAATGGCTCCTGTCCTTTGGAACAGCTTATCCCTTGAAATTAAGATATCTGATACTGTGGCTTCTTTTAAAGTACATCTGAAAATGCATTTGTGTGCTTTGGCATTTCACTGATAATCAATAGGCCACAGGTAATCCAAAGGGGTTCAAATGAAGGCAACTGGACTTATTTGATTGCTTGAAGACGTTTTGCTTATCATCTGAGGAGCTTCATCAGTTCTGACTGGAATATGGGAGAGTCAAGCTTATAAACTGTCACTGTCTATTGTTGCTCAATGCGACCCAGGCTGTCTAGGGGGGCCTGGGGTAACAATAAAGGAGGCAGGTTCTGGTGTTAAAATCATGGTAAGATGTTTTATTTACAAAAGTAAATAAATGCAAACACAAACTAAACCGGCGGGTAAACAGAATTAACAAAGGTCTCATAATCTAATGGCAAACCAAGCCCTAAACTGAGGTGATTCTCAAAATACATCACATTACTGTCACTCGAATGAATGCTCGCACTGAACTGGGTAAAAGGGCTTTCGCTCACTCTGCTCCTTCTGCGTGGAACAGGCTGCAGGAAAACTGGAAACTAACCGAGCTCATCTCCTTGAATACTTTTAAAACCAGACTGAGAGCCCTTGAGACAGATTCCCTGTGTTGTAAATGCCTTCTGTAATTCTGTACATAACATGTCTGTGTAACTGAAAAATATTGTAACCAACTTTTGCTGCCTCTTGGCCAGGACTCCCTTGAAAATGAGGTTTTTAATCTCAATGGGACCTTCCTGGTTAAATAAAGCATAAATAAATAAAAAATAGTTGACCCACAATTACTTCTCAAATGGTTATCCAAAATGAACACCCAAATGTTTGCTTAAACCTTACCAGGAGACCATTACTCAAAATACAGCTCAAAACAAAAAGTCTCAGGGAAATTAGCAAACCTTAATAACTGTTTTCCCATCTTTACTGGGTCGCCACCCCCAAAGTGAATGCCACATTAATTTGACATCACATTACCTTCATACAGGTATACAGGCTAACTCAGGGAAAACCAATAGTCTGCACTTAACAGACATGTTTACAGAATACACCCAAAGGGGTTAACCCACAGTTCAGCTAGAAACCTTAAAACCCTGAGACAAGCTGTTAAAATCAAGAAAACACAGAAAATAAACACAGCCGGGGAGAGAACAGGACAGAGATCCTTTCTGTCCTGCTGCTCCCTGAAACAAAGGACTGCCTGGCTTTTAAACAGTGGCAGGGCTGATTTTCATCTGGGACAGCTGGTACACTCAAAGTGGAGGCAATTAGTGGGAGTGAAGCCGGGTGCTGCAGGTGCTCTCCTCTCACACTCTCAGAAAGGGAGAAAACCAAAAAGAGAAGGTTAAAATACACAACACAAAACAGCCAGGGTCTGTAACACTCAACGAGCAGAAACTGCTTATGAATACCTCTCTTCTCTACCTCCTGACAAGTCGTCGGAGTCGTTAGCCTTGTGAGGGACTCGTTGCATTGATAAGATGCAAGAGGGTGTGACTTAGACTGAAACTGTTTGGGAATTAGGTTCAAAGCTGCATTATAGGTGTTGGAAAGGTGAAACCTAAGACCTCCACCTCTATTTAGTGTAGGTTTTTCATGTTTGACTTATGGCACTTACACACTAGCATCAGCTCTGCTCTGCTGGCCCCAGCCCGGCCGCGTTCGTTCCACACTGCCTTAGGAATGTGGACAAAGTTGAGCACATGGGCGGGCTCGGTGCGAAAAATTGACGCGAAGATATCAGTGATGTCATGAGTGCATCTCCGAGCATGTGGGCGGAGCAAAACAGTGCGGAGAAGTGTGCGGTGCCTTCCTTATTAAACAAAGGTGTTCTGAGACTCTGCCTCTGATATTAAATCTTTGCTGTGTGTGGCAGCCTGACAGCACTGTCTCTCTCTCTCTCTCTCTCTCTCTCTCTCTCTCTCTCTCTCTCTCTCTCTCTCTCTCTCTCTCTCTGTGTGTGTGTGTGTGTGTGTGTGTGTGTGTGTGTGTGTGCTCCTCACAGCAGACAGAAACAGAGAAAAACGCTTCAGATCCAGAGTGATAATGAAGCACGCATGCGGGAAGCCCCAGCTGGCTGATTCTATCCTCTAATCGGAGGCTCCCCCTAATGGTAGGCGTGAATTTTAGCCGGCAAATCAGTCGGCAGTTTGGTGTGATGGCCAGGTTTCAGCCCGAGGCATACCACCTTGGGAGGAGGGTTGAAAACACGTCCAGTTTGGCCGGATGTGAACACAGGTTACCCTGACTAGGCCGTGCAGAGTTGATGCTAGTGTTTAAGTGCCAATAGATAGCTTCCCTTACTCCTCTCTCAAACCATCTATCTTCTCTGTCCAGAATGTGGACTTTGTCATCTTCAAAAGTGTGTCTCTTGTCCTTCGGGTGTAGGTGGACTGCAGAGTCTTGACCTGAAGAGGTGGCTCTCTGTAAAGGTCTGGACAGTCCTCACTGCATTGGACTGCATAGACGACGCCACTGAGTTTCTGTTTGGGTGTCTTGTCTTTTGGATGGACCCATTTCTGTCTGAGGGTATTGTTGATGTTTAAAATTTATCGGTATGTTGTGTTTGGAGAAAATTCTTCTCAGTTTCTCTGAAGCCTCTTTTATAAAACAATGCCGCCAATTTGCCGCAACGCCGATGCGGCATCAGGGAGCGTTAGGTCGTTTATAAGAGCTCAGACCGTGGCGGTAATGTTGCGCAATCATGTCCGTTTTATAAAAGATTACGCGATGGCGGCATAAAGGAGGTATGGGGGCGGTCTCTGCACTGTCGCAGACTTCCGTGTATCTTGGACATAACTTGCTTTTTATTGCGATCGAAGCTGCGCAGGTGTCGGTCCTCCACCATCCCTGTGACCTGTCAGATGATCTGAGCTGCAGATCTAACGGAGAAAAGCTCCCGGAGCTGTGCATCGCTCCAGCTTATCATCTCAGCTGGTCCCGTTTACAAAAGTGAAACTTAAGCGCGTGTTTACTTTCATTTTCAACATAGTTCCTGGCCGGAGCTCGGCATTAATTCATCACTTGGTCATGACACCTCCCTCTGTTGCGCCAACACTTGTTTTAATGTGCGTTTATAAGACCAGCGAAGCCGCAATATTACCGCAATATTACCGCAATATTACTATCAAGCGTGGCGGCATGAATGCCACAAAATTCCCGCAACGTGATACCGCCATGGCACGTTCATAAGAAACACGTTGCGGTAATATTGCGTTGATTTGCTGGCATGGTGTGTCTTATAAAAAGGGCTTGAGACTCCTGCCACGTATGGGATGATGGTGCTTTTGCTCCTGTTGTCCTTTTCTTTGCTAGTAGCTGCTGTGGATTCTTTTCCAGACTTTGTTGATTTCACAAAGGCCCAGTTTGGTTTCTTAGAGCTTTCTAGATGTGTTTTTCTTCAGTTTTTGTGGGAATATTCTCAGCCTGATGGTGTAAAGCCCTGATAACTGACATTTTTTGCTCCAGTGTGTGATGTGTGTCAAAATGCAAGTACTGGTCTGTATGTGTCGGAAGTGGAAACCAGAGCGCCGCAGTATTAATTTAATTGGTCCATTGCCCCAGAATGCACGTGGGTATCAGTTTGCGTTAGTCCTAGTTGGTTATGCGATCTTCTACCCTGAAGCAGTGCCGCTGCGCAATATCTCCACAAGAAGTGTTGCATAAGTGCATTTCCATGTCATCTCCCGTGTGAGGATTCCAAAAGAAATCTTCACAGATCAGGGCACATCGTTCATGTCCCACACACTACATGAACGGTACGGGTTACTGGGCATCAAGTCCATGCAACCCAGTGTCTACAACCTGCAGAGAGGCTGGTGGAACAATTCAGTCGGACTCTGAAGACCATGATCCAGAAGTTCATTCACGAGGACAAACGAAATGGCTAGACCCGCTGTTATTTGCTGTCCAGGAGGCTCCCCAAGCCTCCATGGGGTTTTCCCCCTTTGAACTTTTATTTCATAGAACACCACGGGGAGTCTTGGACCTTGGAAAGTTTGGAGGAGTGTCCAAGATGCATGCACACACACACATGCGCACGCACACACACACACACACACACACACACACACACACACACACACACACACCTGCTGACCACCCATTGCTCCTCACTGTAAAAGTGATTCACAAGGTGAAAGATTGTGGTCACCCCTAACTATCATGTTTTTTTGAGCTAACAAATGCATCATTTCTTATTATTTCTTAATATACTTATCAACTTGCTTAAATTTGAACGTGTGAACCAGTGACGTCTCTGGCACGATAAGTTGGGACACAACAACTCAATAGCGAGCACACACACGTGCGAGGGTGAGCACACACGCTCACAACAGCTTGCGCATACAACAGTGCGTGCGTGTGTGTGTTTATGTGTTTGTGTGTGTGAGTGTGTGCGTGTTTGTGCATGTGTGTTTATGTGTGTGTGTGTGTGTGTGTGTGTGTGTGTGTGTGTGTGTGTGTGTGTGCGTGCGTGCGTGTGTGTGTGTGTGTGTGCGTGTGTGTTTATGTGTTTGTGTGTGTGCGTGTGTGTGTGTGACTGTGGTCTTGTTTATGTTGGATGAAATTCAGGTAGTTTCCAGGAATATTACCACACACTGCAAGAAACGGTTTTCTCCCTGATTGAAATTGAATCTTGTCATTCCATCAGCTCATGTGTTTGTTTGTCTGTCTTTGTGAGGACCATCAGTGACATGATGCGTTCAAGGACACCTCCCACCAGGTCACATCTGTATGTCAACAGAAACAGAAATAAGGTGATGATATGTAGGAAACAAGGAAGCAAGATGACATGAAGGGAGACTGGACAATGGCACGAGGAACTACAGGAGGAGGAAGGAGATAAACTAAATGGGGAAGGAGGATAAGCAAGGAGTTCATTGAAATGTGTTTTCAATTTGTGTGTGTTTACCTAAGTAAGTCTGTGTGTTTGTTTCTCTGATAAGATTTTCCTGCCAACTGTGAGATGCTTTTACGTCAGAAAAAACACTTAGAGATGAAATCATGAGAAAAGAGGGGAGAAGGGATGGAAAGCAAACTGCTTATTCAGTCCTCTGCATGTTGATCCATGAGTCAGAAAACCCCATGCGTGTGTGTGTTTGTGTGTGTGTGTGCGTGCGCGCGTGTGTGTGTGTGTTTTGGCTGTAACTCAACCCTGACTTGGGAAGCTCCCCCAACATCTGACAACCATTAATATCAACACACACACACTGTGTTGAAGACTGCTGCGTCATATTCAGGTTTAATGGACCAATAACAGAGCTGTTAATGCAACAAGCCTGCAGGGGTCAGAGGTCACCACAGCTCCTGAGACAGGCCCTCCCAGTAGTGGTCATGCAGGTCTGTCAGAACGTGCAGGTGAGACAGGATCAAATATGACCACAGTCACCAGTAACCGGTAGGTGCTCGGCCTAGGAGCGGGGGTGGGGGGTGTCCCGGGACTATATGGTCAAGGCGTGAGCAGGTCTCTCCTGGTGGTGTCCAGACCTCCTCCAGAGGAAGACAAGCAGGAGACATCTCAAAGCACCTCAGCTGGCTCTTGTGATGAGGAGCAGCAGCTGGACTGTGGGTGGAGCTGATTGATCCTAGAGACGTATCAGCTGATAATGTGGCCCACAGCCCAAGCTCCTGCTGCAGCTTATCCAAGATGTGATGTGAAATCCTGACACATCTTCAGGTCCCACTTCTGGTGTCAGAAGAACAATCTCTCTGGACTTCAGGACAGGATGAGGGCCAGGTCCCCTCTGTGTTGGAGGAGATATGGTGGAGAGGGTGAGCAGCTTTAGGTTCCTCCAGCAAGAACCTCTAATGGGCAAACCTCAAAGAGGTGTTCAGTTCTGGTCTCTCAGCTGTTCATCTGAGAAGATAAAGTGGATCAGAACCTTTAGTCCTGATCCCTTCAGACCCAGCAGGACCCTCTGAAAGGGAGTGGGCCCTGGACCCTCATCTCCAGCAGCTTTCAGAGCTCCAGTCTGTTGACTTTTCATCTAGAAGGAATCTGGGGGGTGGTGTGTGTGTGTGGG
>SSNS01000485.1:119717-151656 GCA_006937985.1 Aphyosemion australe
ACCAGCGTTGATCAATCATTTTAATGTTCACTCAAAACATAAATTCATCTTATTTATTCAAGACATAAATATAAAAAAACAATTTAAAAAGTATACAATTAATGAGTAAATAATTAGAATTTTAAAACATTTGAAGTTTCTGCTGCTCACCATTTTCAACAGTTTTTTGTGAAGACAACAGGTGAATTAAACAAAAAACAAATTCTAAAATAAATATGAAATAACATTTCAAATAACTGAAATGTATTTTTCTGAAATGTTTGTGTTTCTCAAATTTGAGTTAAGTGTTTTGGATGCATATTGCTTTTTAATAAAGAATAAAGGAGCATGCAATGCATCGCCACAGGCTAACTCTCCCAGAGTTACCACAAGGATCATTTTGGTGTGCCTATATATATATATATATATATATATATATATATATATATATATATATATATATATATATATAAAGCCTAATATTTTATATTATAGGCTTGGTTTTAATTCCAACAAGTTATATCAATATTCTTTAGTTCTTGGACTAAAACAACAACATAATGTTCCACAGGTTAAGGCAGGCGGGGATTCAGTCAACAAGGTGCAGCTGTTAGCAAGCAGGCTAACGTAGAGCTAATGTGTCTCCTCAGGAGAGCTAAAATATCTTCAGCCTGGTCGTATTTTTAAACTGAATTGAGACTTGTAATGTGTGCATGGACATTCAACATGCTAGAAAGGACAGAGCTGCATGATTTGCTGCCTTCAAAACAAATTACTTTTACTTTCAGCTTTTCCCTTTGAGTGTCAGAGCAAATCACCTGTCTCCATTAATTCCCAGTTTGCCACTAACAGTTCCAGTTCACAGAAAACTCAGACAAGAATGCAGAGCCAGTTGACAGAGGAAACTACGCTAATAAGTAAAGAGAAATTGCCAACAGACTGCAAAACGTTGGGGATTGTTAAGTCTCCTTCAGCACCTGAGCTGCCTGGTAGCTACCGGCCGAGGCGCCATGTGTCTGCCCCATCACAGGAACGCGCATCACTCAACACAGCTGCATATTGATGGAGTAAAGAGCTTGAAATATGAGCAACACATTTTTTAATTAATGCACTTCCTAAACAAGTGAAAGTGAAACTTATCAGCAGATACTCAAAATCCAGTGACTCAGAATTGGATCGGGAGCAAAGAAACGTGATTGGAACATCCCTACTTTAAAATAAAAGCAGGAACAAAAACTGGAACTAAACCACTTTTACTTTGTTTTCATCGTGCATCTTAGAACTCTATTTAATATGTTTTATGTACAATAAATGCACAAATAACCGCAGAGCATGATGTAAGAGAATAAGCCCCGCCCCCCTGAAGGGACACCTTTACCACTTGTAGAACATAGGTCCGTCCTTGGCACCTGTGGGTTTCCTGCCATGTTACCACGGCAGCCGTGAGGATTATTCCCCAACATTCAGTTCCTGTAATGCTGTCTCACGCTGATCTGTTCTCCCTCCAAGTGCTGACCTGAACTGACACCAAACATCACAATCTGAATTATCTGAGCTAATAGTGCAGCTCTGTAAATCAGCACGCTCTGTACATAAACCACCTGAGTCTGCGTGAATGGGTTTTATTTCTGTACAGGAAGGTAAATATAACTTAGTTCCTTTGCCTGAATCTGTAATGAAACGTGGTGAAGAAGCTATGGCTTTTGGTTTTGGATCAGTTTTTGTCATAGCTGACTCAGCTGGCAGCAAAGAGGAGAACTAGAATACTCCAAAAACAACTTCTAAAGCTCTCATCAGCATCAGAGTTATTAGCAGCTCAGACAACATCAGCTGTCTCTGGAGCAGCTGGAGAATTCCTGCAGGAATACCAGGATATTCCTACTGGACGAAACAAACGATGGAGTAAAAGGTTGATAACATGTTTCAATTTTGATGAAATCCAGACTTGTTTGCTTAGTCCAACTAGCTGTTAGCTTGTAGATCCACTCAGAGCTACAGTATTCCTTCAGCGGATCTGTGTATTCATATGACTTTTTTCTGAACCACATTTCTTATAGTTCAAAGCACAGGATTTGTGTTTTTTATTAGATCTTAAGTTATTATTCATTTCAGTGTAATCTTACCAGTGGGTGGTTTAGCATGTAGCATGGCCATTAGATCAGCCACTTTCATTCAGAATATACTATGAGGCATTTGTCTTTCGTAAAGCCCTCAAACATTTTAACAACTCAAAAATCCTGACACTTTCCCCTCAAGAAGTTCCATTGCTCATCATTTCTCAGTCAACTCTTTTCAGTAAAAATCGGATGTTTTGTAATTTACGTGTTCCATTTCCAGGCTCTTGAATTCATTTGTTTAATTTATAAAATAGATTTTTGTAAGTAGCTACGATGTGTGTTTGAGTCAAGTTGTCTTTATAGTTTAGAGTATAAAGTATGACTGGGCAATTGAATGATAGCAATATAATATATATATATATACACTGAAATAACTTTTCCTTGATAGACATATGAGAACAGTCAATAGAACTTTGATTAAAGAATGGAGCCACATGGCTCAGTAGCAGCCAGATGGACACACTGCTAATGTCTAATGTTTGTGTAGCTTTAGCCTTTTACTGCAGGTAACAGGTTACATGGTTGGTAATAATAGAAAAAAATAGCGCCCTGAATGGGAGAACAAGAGACAGAGGACACAGCGAATGACGTAGTTGAGAATAAGGGACCAAACAGTTCAGTCGTGTGGATGTAGTTTGGCTAACGTTGTAGCTAATGATGTTCTGAACAGGTTCTGAACAAACTCAGGGAAAACCACTGATCTTTTTGAGCTACTGAACCAGCTCCGCCCGCTGGAGCAACAGGATGTAGTACAATGGTTACGTATTGTAATCCCAGATTCTATGAGTATAGACACAGCCCGTTGACGGCTTTGCTATTGGATAAGCGTTCTCTTGATTAGCCAATCAGAGCTTTCAATATACGCCTGCCTACTGTGGGCCCAGCTTTGGTATATAAGGGGTGCTAGGCCCTACTTTGTCTCCTAAAGGCTTGACCGGAATCAGTGAGGCCCGCTGCTTAAAGGGCTGTGCCTATACTCATAGAATCTGGGGTTACTACATGTAACCATTGTTCTATTACATGTAGGCTTCACCCTTTAAGGCCTTGCTATTAGATTAAAGGCAAAGTTGGATGAGTTTATGCTTCACTGGTTCAGATTGAACCCTGAAGGCACATCCAGTGCCAAAGAACCCAAGCAAAAACATACTCCCCTCCCAGAGGGCTGCTGCATGGTCGTCATAAGCAAAAGGGAGTAGCCAGAGCGAGGAAGTGATGAAAGAGTCACACTAGCTACGTTTACATGGGTACAAGTAATCGGAATGAACGCCCCATTGGATCAAAAATTCGCCATCTAAACATGTCAATCAGAATGTTCTGATCCAATTCGTCCTGATCCGAATGAAATTTCATTCTGATCGAGAGATGTGGTTTTGTTCGATCGTCAATCCGATTGGCGTCCATGTTCACAGCCATTCGGATTGTTGTTGAGGTAAAATAATGCCCACTGCGCATGTGTGCAACTGCAGTGTGACCTCTTTCCGCCTCTGCGCATGCTCAGGACAGATCGAAAACATGGCGGGCGGTAAACAGAAGTGGTCTGTTGCCGACGCTATTTTTTACTGGAAATATTATGGGAGCTCAATATTACTGAACGTCTCAATGGCTGAACGGCTAAAAATGCAGAGTTATAGACTCAAGTGCATCTAAAGATGCAGGAAGCGGGAATTCACCGAAGCTAGAGAATAAGCAAATAAAATGCAAGGGAAAAGACTTGCGGACAAGATGGCGTTTGTTTACAATTTTTCTTCCGGGAAAGACAACTCTGCGCATGCGCAATCTATGGTGCGTGCATCGCGGCATGATCGGATCATTCCAGTTAGTGTCCATGTAAACAGAGATTTAAGATTTCCGATCAATCAAGATTTTAATCGGATTGGGGAAATTTGGCGCATGTAAACGTAGCTAATGTGTAGTCACACAGCAGGGTAACTTCTTGGATGAGTACATCTGAAAATCAGGAAAAACGAAGTGACTCAACTGACCCAGCAGGGCAGTAACCACCGCTCCACATAGGAGGAAGGTGACAAGCATGCCAAGAGGAAGCCCCACTGAGAACCAAAGGAGGGATGATGGGGCCATCCTGAAAACCATCACGGATGGTGACAGAAGCACACAACTGAAATAAATAGCAGGATGCAACATATACACTCGCAGTTGGACAGCAGATAGCCACGCTGCCACAGCACATCCAGATCAGCCCATTGATGCTCTGAGCACGGAGTAAGAGATGGATGCTGGAGAGACATTTTACAATAAAAACGTACAAACAAATAAGGGGAAGATCAAGCTACAGCCAGGTGGATGTCAGAGCCATAGAAGAGGAAAAACCCTCTGGTGGAATGTGCTCTCAGCTTCTCAGGGAGTTCCTACCCTGATGAAGCACCAGCGAGTAAAAAGGCCTCGCACAGCCAGTCTGAAAAGGCGCTGGGTCGACAGCGGATGTCTGATCAAATAGTCCCTGTAATACACAAACAGACTCTGCGAGCATCGCAGATCCACAGTGCGTGAGACGTAGCAAGTGAGCAGGCACACTGGACTGAGTAGATGGAAAGTGGTCTGGTGGAGAAAATCCTCTTTCCATGGAATCAGCCATGGGGGCTCATCACAAGCAAGTACAGATCTGGGAACCACGGCGCAGATTGCACCTGGGGCTATCAGGATCACTGAGAACTGTTCCAACCGAGCCCCATCCAGGAGTCAGGGGGAACAGTGGGATGTGGAAAACTACATAGAGGAGCATCCTGTCTAAGGTTGATGTGCAAATGCATACACTCCATTAGCAAAGGAGCGCATGACGTCAGACGACCATGGGAAAACATCTTCCATCATGATGCTGGGGTTTCCCAAGTGTTTGAGGTCCCCTCCATTTGAGGAGGGAAGTAGAAGAATGGGTCTCTTCTCACATATCAAATCTAGTCTGAGGCGGGCGAACAGGCACCGGGGGGGGGGGGGTCTTGCATGTAACAAACCAGGCGTCATGCCCAGTAGTCTCATAACTGACAGAGCCATGACAGTTCTGTGAGGTTTACACAGGAGATCATGGCAGAGAGACCTCCCATTCTCGCTTGGGAGAGATGGGCTCTCATGAGGGAGGAGCCCAGCTCCGTGCTCAGGAAATGAAAACGGCTGACATGGGGTAACAGCTCTCTTCCCAGTTTACAGAAAACCCCGGTGTGACAGGTGTTCAGCTAACGTTCTCATTTGGATCACTGCTTCCTTTCTTGAGTAAGCCAAGACAAGAAGAAGAAGAAGAAAAAGAAGATCTCAGTCTTGTCATCAATTAGCTGTAGAAAGTTCCCAGAGATCCACGTTTTAATAGAGTCTAAGCAGGTGTGCAACAGCTGCAGCTTAGACATCTCATGGAGCAGATTGTCCAAACAAAACAGATCCTTCATGCCCGCTACACGTAAAGGCTGAAGCTCCATCTCCAAGCACCTGGAGAAGGTGCGTGGAGCGAGGGAGTAACCGAGTAGAAGTAAGTTGAACCGGACCCACTTTGAACGAGAAACGCAGTAACTCCCGGTGTTTTGGAATTATCAAAACATGGAAGAATGCGTCTCTCAGGACTATGGATGTGAACAAGTCATTCTGCTGCACGTAATCCAAAAACTGATTCAGTGCAAGCATGCAGGAACTCATCGCCACGATGGAACAGCTGAACAGGGACAAATTGAGGATAGTTATCATTCCTCCCTTATGTTTCCTGAACCAGGAAATATCGGGAGGAGAACCCCGACCTCTCCTCTCCCGGGGGAACTTGGGGAATGGTTTTCCTGAATAGAAGTCCCTGCAGCTCAGACTCGAGGGCATAGAACTGTACTAGTGATGTCACTTCTGTCCACACTACCACTAAAATGGGAAGGGGCGGACAGAAAATGAAGAATGTGACCACTGTGAATGGTGTCGTATATCCAGTTGGTCATGTGGTAAAGAAGGTGTCACTCTGATAGCGGGCATGTACACGGAACCAGAGGAGAAGAAGAAACTATTTTTTCTGTTGCGCCTCTTAAGATAAAAATCATGAGACGCTTCACAAGACAAAAAACTAAAAAAATGTCAATCCGGAGGTCGATGAGGCCTCCCCTATCAGGCACCCTGCTCACGCTCTTCTCTTTTCCATCAGAGCGATGCTTGAGGAGCTGCCTGCCATCATCTCAGCGGTCTCTGACCGTGAAAGCCTCCACGTCTCGGACAGACGCCGCCATAGTTAGACGGTTTGGCGGGAAGTTTGACACCACACAGGTCCGCTGCCCTGACGTAATCTGGCCTCGGTCCAAGTTGCATGGATCATTGGGTCAGAGCCTGCCAAGCTCATTGCTCCAATCTCCACCTATGTTCCCATAACTGAGTGGAAGGCTTTCCTGTGAAGGTTTTCCTCCCGTTCCTCTCCTGGAACCGGTCCTGGCACCATCGCGCGGTCCGAGGAACCGGCTGGCTGGGCTGCGTGCTATTCTCACCTCCGAACCTGATCAGCTTCTGACACAGCTCACCGACCGCTCACACTGCACAAATGTTTGATGATGTTCAGCTTTTGAAAATAAAATTTTAAAATAAAAAATAATCAGAAAGAATTAAAATAGTGATTTATTTTGTATCAATATCGACTGATATGAAAATTAATATTGTGATAGGAATTTTTTGTGCATATTGCCCAGCCCTAGTTTAGCATTTTGTTTACATCCTTCATACAGAAATATATGTAATACTGTTAGATGATGATGTCATGTTTAACGTAGGAAAGCCATATTGTCAACATTTAAACTTGTGATAAAAAAATGTGATAAAATGGAAACAAAATCTAATGTCTTCCATCAGTGTTAATTTTGACAAGAAATTTTAATTTAATTAGTCTTTTGACCAAAATTATTTTTAATTTTGATGAAGATTTAGTCATCAGTTTGAAACCATCAGCTTTAAGCTGGTTATCTTCATTTTTATTCACTGGCAACACAAACAGAGTTTTGATTTACACATTCACATAAATTCTTGGTCTTAGTGGTTTGGAGCTCGTCTCTCTTTCTTAGGAATATTCATACCAGCTGATTTTCTGACATTTGGTTTGTGGCCACGTTCATCTGGCGTCTGCACTGTTCATCATGTTTGAATATCTTAAAATGTAAAATAAGGTCAAACGTATAAACACCCTGGCCACATGAACTGCCGTGGTCTGTCAGGACTTACATATGTAAATACCTAAGGACTGGAGCACAGCTGACTCTGGAGGAATGGAGACAGAAAGTGAGAATGCTGGAACCAGAAAAATGTCATAATGAAAGACTTGAAGTCCTAAAACCAGCGAGAAATTTCAGGTCACAAGTTCAGAATGTTTCTGTGGCTTCAGTTCACAGTCAAGCTGCACAGCCAAACCTCAGTCGTGCTCTGCAATAAAGCACAGATTTCTCCTGTGCCTGCTGCTGAACCCTTCGTCTTCTTGCCTTGTGTGGAACGTGCTGTGGGATGGAAGACACATTAATCTGGGTTGTGGTCAGCTCGAGGCTCCTGAACAAAACGTGCACTCTGATGTAAGAGAAGAGTGTCCTGCTGAGGGGAAAAACCAACAACTTGAGTTTAGAGGAACTGAGCTGAGACTGAATCAGCATCCTTTTAAATGTTTTCACAGCAAATGTTAAGAGCCCCAAAGGAAATAATGGTAGAGGCTGTGTGTGTGTTTCCTAAAGTACACCTTAGAGCAGGGGTCACCAACGGCACCAAGGTGCTCTCAGGGTACTCATGAGGTGCCCGCAGCACTATTAACCTCTAACCTAAATCTCTTTTTTTCTTTTTGAGTCACAGTTACATCAATGCTCATATGAAAATGAAACAATTGGGGAAAAATCCTTTTTAAAAACAAGAATATTTAGTATTATGTGACGGTACTGCCACTACACAGTCTGCAGGCCCGCCGGTCTTTAAAAACCATAGAAGACGTATACATGAACTTTGGCCTAGTTTGGTTCGGTATTAGTTGAGATAAGCTACACAGCTAATTCAGCATGCTCAAATTAACACTGTCAGGGTTGATTTCAACACTTTTAAAGTGTCTATATGGGTCCACACCAGAAAGCGTTAATTTAACTCTTTTAGGAAAGTTGGTACTTTAACTCTGATTTAGTGTCAAAAACCAAGTCTTCTGGAGTTATCAATTTAAGACTGGTGTTAGAGTTACTATAGTAACTCTTAACACTAGGCTGATATTTGTTGTTGTATGTTTTGAATTGACCTGATTAATTTGGACCAATACTCATTTTAAAAGTTACCCAGAGGAAAGAGGATGTGCAAATTAGAGATTTATTTAAGATGTGTTAGGTAAACGTGAACATGGAAGAGATTGATTACGATTCATCATAATTCCATAAAAGTAACTGAACTTTCACATTGAATGTAAATGACAATCTCAGCTTTGTCTTTGCAAAAGTAAATATGAACTCAAACATTCAATCAAGACCTGGAGGGATTTCTTTCTTAAAGAGCGAGTCACCCCCAAATCAACCATTTTGCTGATAAACTGTATAAATGAGTTTCTAATAGTGCTGTAGACATGAGTAGTCATCATTTTGTCCTTTTAGTGCATCTTATGCAGCTCTCTCTCCTCTCGGTCCACCAGCAACACCTCCTTTTGGAGCATTTTTCAGACAGGAAGTGTGGGTGGAGTAAGACTCTGAAGGGGAGGGACTTGCTCTTTAAGTACCTACAACAGTGTTGTAGATGTGTAGCTAACACAAAAGATCGATGAATTCTTAAGTCACTAGTTTTTTTCTGTTTTTCAGGAACTGGATGCAGTCCAGATTTACTCTTCTTCCTGTGTGCCATGTACGCTCCCATTTGCACCATCGACTTTCAGCACGAGCCCATCAAGCCCTGCAAGGCAGTGTGTGAGCGGGCGAAGACTGGCTGTGAGCCGGTGATGAAGCGTTACAACCACAGCTGGCCTGACAGCCTGGCCTGTAGTGAGCTGCCGCTGTACGACCGCGGAGTCTGCATCTCACCTGAAGCCATCGTCAAGGCAGAGGGACCAGGTAGAGTCTTCGTTTTATAGATTTTTAGCTGACAATTAGAAAATTCCACAAATATGATGAGATCTTTTTAATTTTTAAGATGTTTTTGTGTGTTTACTTTGACCTACTAGCATTACGGGTAAACCTGATCTGTTCACTGGTTGGTTTGTGCGTGGCTACTCAGACACTCTGCAAGTGTTTAGACAACCAAATATTTCACACAAGGGCCCTTTTCTGACACTAATCATCCTCAGGGTTCAATTCTTTCTGTGCAGCACTTCCCTGTTGCCAGCTCTGGAGATCCTCTTCTTCTCCTTCAGGAGGGCTTTGATGTATTTTTTAACCATGGTTTCTTGTTTGGGAGGCATGTGACATTCCTTGCAGAAGCAAAAATTAATAAGCAATGTTCAATAAGCAATGAGCCCATCAGTGGTTTCTCACCAGTGCCAGGAATCATGACTGATGAATTAAAAGGGAGAGCCCCCCCTCAATTACCATTTCCCAGACAGTCTGGAAGCCCTGGATGGAAACTTCTTCAGGAACATCGCTAAGCAGCCATGACTCAGCAGAGCCCCTACAGACTCTCTCTTTGAGTCTGGGTGAGTGCTGGCAGCTCATCTAGCTTGTTTAAAGCTGCATTCCGCAACTTTGCAGTTATATGGTCTCTGTTGCCCTCTCAATGCTTGCTGCGTAATGTCACTGTCGTAACATTAAATCTCTCTCTCGGGCATAAGAGGCATGTTTACATTCCTAATGTCAGGCAAAACAACGAAAACAAACTTTTACACCTCCACACATTGAATAAATAGTTTTATCAGGACTGTATAACAACTTTATGCCCGACCAAACACAATAACCCCAGTGAAATAATTTATTACTTACCTAGCCATTAGCAGCACGGCTAGGTCAGAGTCCGTAGTTCATGCCTTTCTTTCTAAAAGAGCTCTCCAGGGAGGAAAAGACGGCCCAATAATAACTCTGGTCTTTGCTCTCACTCTATCACGTTCTCCTTTTCTTTTCCTAGATTCCTCTGATAAGGGATTTCTAGCTTTCTTTGGTGAATCTGCCGCTGCTAAACAGCGAGTCTACGTTATACAATTATGGCAAGCCAAAGGGATAAAAACAATGCACGTTCTAAACTTGCATTATGTCTGCCAAAACGCTCATTTAAGATGCACGTTTTGGCAGACATAATGTTCGCTTTTAGAACATGTGAGTTTTTGCCCCCTTTGGCGTCAAAATGCGCATTCAGGACGCGCATTTTGGCGGACATAACGCATGTTTAGAACACACGCTTTTTTTATCCCTTTGGCTTGCTATATTTTGCCGTAAAGCAACATTCAGTACTCAGTACATCCTGCGGCGACCCAGAGCTCAAAAACTGTATAGTGTGGTAAACAGACGTGGGACCCCCAACACTATCACAGGTACAAAAATGAACATAATAGATGGTAGTATGACGCCAAAACTTTACAAAAAAGCATAATTTTAAGGTGTAAAAGTTGCAGAATGTTGCTTTAAAGCAATCTCACATTCCCCATAATCTCAGTTGAGAAACAATGTTTTTTTCTGTAACCAAACTCTTTCACATCTCTGCATCCTTAGTTTGTTTTGTTCCAGACTTTAGTAGAAATCAGAGTTGATTTAGCTGATGATTCTGTTAGGATTAACCAAACCTGAACTTTCCCACCACTAAAAATGATAAAAACTCCTAAAACCTACTCGGTTCAGTGGGTTTTATTGCAGGTCTTTACAGAGTGTTGGTGATTTGTAACAAAACTTGGTACCAAATGACTGAACCACTGCATCTTCAGTGCAATGTCATACAAACACAATATATATGATGGATTGTGACATCATTAAATCCTGTAAGAATATTCTCACTCCAAGTCATCTCTACATTTGTGCAATTACTAAAGAAACATTTTCTGTCATAATTTAGTAATAAGTAGTTGTATTTTATTACCAGTTTGGTTTCTAACATCTCCCAAAGTTTTTCACTCTTTCTGACTCACTCAAACTAAACAGAGGGGTGGGTGCGTGCAGGTAATCAGTTTTCTATTGCAGTTATGATTTTGTTTCATAACTTTCATAAAAAAAAAAAAGAAAATCAACATTCTTCACATTCTGCTTCCCAGGCGTGTTGGCTTTCCTCCTGAATGCTGCACACGTCCCCTCCTCAGATGGGTAAACTCACGTACATCATGAAAACCTTGTTTCTGCAGGCTTCTGTGCAGAGCTGTGCCTTTCTCAGTATACTGAACTTTGCAGGCTCCTTCAGAATGGAAACCTCATGTTGTCTGCTAGGTTGAGACCTATCTGTGTTTTCTGTTACCTCTGATATGGTGACTCATTTCCCCTGTGATTTCACTCCCACGGACTTTCACAAGCAGCCCACTCAATTTACACGCCATAAAACCCTGACTGTCCTGCTTCTCTGCCCTGGCTCGGCTCTGCGCTGCAGGGCTTCGGGAGTTTCTCGCAGCGTGATTTGTTGGTTTGCTAAGGGTCAGTTGGGGTGGATTGGTTAAGCCTTTCTAGTGATTTTCTGTGAAAATCTGGCTTGGAAGTAAATCCAAAGCAGGTGCAGTTGGTCAGAATGTCATTATTCACGGCAGAGGATCCAACCATCAGCAGAGGAATGTCTTATTTACCTTCCTGTAAACAGCCTCGTTTTCATGAGACCAAAGTGTAGAGGTTCAGTATTCATTTCAGCTACAGCTGGGATGAGATTATGTAAAACCAGAATTTATGTATGAGTTTTGAATTTTGTATTGAACTAAACTCTTATTAGAACTTGATTTTTGATCAATTCTTATAACCCTGATGTGACATAATTAAAATGTGGAGCAGAAGACCTGGGGACTCATTTAAAAAACTTTGCGTAGAATCCTTCCTAAAACACTACTTAAGCTCAGCAAAATAAAATAAAAGCTTACACAAAGTTATTATGGAATCTATAGAACTCTGTTTACACACAGATTTCCACACTTCCTGCTTTATAAATCACACCCTTTATAGAAATGTGCTGTGATGATTCTGGATCACATACTGCCTCCTACACACCCACTCTGCCATAAAGGGTCAATGCAAAGGACTTCTGCATACCCAGCACTTGCACTGCCGTGCTTGAGTCTTACCGATATGCCACAACTCCACTTCCACGTCTGTTGTTGTCATGTTTTGTGTCTGTTCTGGTGTGTTGGCTGATCTAACACCAGGCCTGGTTCAGGACATAGATCTAATAGGACTGTTGGGGAACTTAAATCAGCCGATCAGCAAATCATCTCTCTGGCTCAAGCAGCTGTTCCACCCAGTGATGTGTGGTGCATCAGCGGCATGGAACGGTTTACTCGCATACTTCACTGAACACCAATCCACACCAAGAGAGTCTCAGCTGTGGAGCAGCTTCTCCACTCACGAGATCACAAGATCCCTCGAGACTTCAAAGGTCACAGTTTGTTTACCCCATCCGCCAATAAACCAAAAAGAAGAAGGAGATCACGTTTGATATCATTGTTTGATGTCATATATAATGTTCCTCTCCACTGCCAGGATTAAAGCCATGAAAAACACACCGCTGCACTTCTCAAACTTCTCAGACTTTTCTTTGAGACATGAGCAGATAGAGGTACCTAAGACTTTTATTCAGAAAAGGAATGTATTTGCTGCTTCTTCAGCGGTGTTCGAGGACGTCCCCATTGACTGTAGTGATGAATATGTCACATTGTTCATTGCTCTGATTGGTCCTAGCGCTGTCCAATTGCATTTTGAGACAGTTTGAAAGACAACCATGGATTCTGCCCTATGACCGAGCTCTATGTGTCGTGGTGTGACTACAGTACTGTGCAAAAGTTTTAGACAGGTGTGACAAATGCTGTAAATTTCAAAAGTAGAAGTGTTAATCATTTATTTTAATCAACAACAAAAAGTAGTGAATGAACAAATAAGAAATCTAAATCAAATCCATACCTGGTGTGACTACCCTCTTCTTCCAACACAGCATCAGATCTTCTAGCTACACCTGAACACAGCTGTTGAAGGAACTGGGTTGGTAGGTTGTTCCAGACATCTTGGAGAACTAACCACAGATCTTCTGTGGATGTAGGCTTCCTCACATCCTTCTGTCTCTTCATGTAATCACAGACACGCTCCATGAGGCTGAGATCAGGGCTCTGTGGGGGCCACACCATCACTTTCAGGACTTCTGGTTCTTCTTTACACTGAAGATGGTTCTGATGTTTGGGGTCACTCACTTTAGTAAATTGATAAAAATAAACAATCATTATTGATATTTCTGAAAGAACGTTTTGTTTACAGCATTTTTCCAGACCTGCCTAAAACGTTTGCACAGTTCTGTACATATTGATGGTTTCCCAGACTAGGTAAGTTGTACAAGTGTACCAAATTTCAAAAGTCTACAATACATTAAGGTCAATAAGGAGAGTGCTGTTCCTCCATTTCTGTTGCAACTTTTGTGAGACCATTAAAAAACAGCATTTCACACCACTTTAGTGAGTTTTTGAAAATGTTAGGGCCTCCACAAAGCCACTAAAGCTTTGGGAAGAAAAATAATAACAGCCATTTGAAAAACAAGAGGCCTTCACAGGGCTCTCGCTGCTTGGGCCTAATTATTCTGGACTTCAGAAAAAAACGCAACACACAATCAACATGGGCCAAGACATATTTGTGGTTTCTAGAAACTCTCCCCATTCGGATCCTGTCATCGATGTGAGCTTCAAGGTGTGCCAGTGCATCCATTGTGAGGCATTATGCACACACACACACACACACACACACACACACACACACACACACACACACACACACACACACACACACACACACACACACACACACACACACACACACACACACACATTTATCTTTCCATCATAGTGAGGACCATCCATTGACTTCCATTCAGTTTGGTGACTCCACTATGTCTAACCCATACCCTAGCCATAACCAATGCTGATCTATTCCTAACCTCAACTATAACTTAACTCACACCATACCTCTAAAACCAACTGGTAGACATTTAAAAAAAAAGTGAGGACCAGAAAAAATGGCCCTCAAGTAGGTACAAGTACACACAACACAGTATATACCAAGTAGTGTTTCTATGGCTGCATACATTGCAATCTCTTAGATATTCTACACCAACTCATCACAATTAATTCACCAATAAGCACAACTGCTAAATAAATTGAAGATGACGTATGAACATATAGATATAACTCTTAAAAACAGCATACGTTCATTCAGGTTCTCATTTTTATTTTCAGTTTAGAGACAGAGTGGAGGCTGATTGTTGCTTTTGTGCGTGCATGTGTGCGGGTCTACAAATCTGTAAATGTGGCTTACGTTCACCATTTCACCGGCTGAGCTGCTAGTATCCTCATGTCCAAAATGTGCTTACACCAGGGTCAGAGTTTGATTGCACCTTTTCCTCTCACGTTTTTTTTATATAACACACTTTCAGTAGAAAGTCACTTAAGTAATTTTCAAACTGCATATTTGCATAAGCATTAGTAGGGTCCCTTAGTAGTTGGACAACATGTCCACCAGTAATAGGTACCAGCTCACTGCCTTTTTTCAGTACCTGATTTGTTGTGTTTCCAAAAGTACTGAGCCAGGACCAAAACGTGACATCATAGCAGTGGCGGCTGGTGAATTTTTTTTTGGGTGGGGTGCATTTTTTTTTATGTTAGTTCTTGTGAATGGTTTTTATCTTAAGAGGCGCTATATAAACGATCATTATTTTCTTCATTTTGCAGGTGAGTTTTTCAGATGCGCTAACCACATATCACCACTAGGCAACGCCAAATTACCATTCTGATGCGTCACACAACTTGAAATCGACGGACTTTGTTGCTAAGTTAGCAACAAAGTTGTTCCAAAAACATGCTTCATATTGACAAATATATGCAAACCTCACACACACTAAACGGGAAGAGGCTCTTTTAAACGATAGAATCCACATTTTCTACCTCAACACCACCCAATGACTGCTAAATGAAAAGCAAAACAAAGCTATTTTCATGAAGTCAAAAGCTAAATTCTGTCTTACCTTGCTGGTCAAAATAATCCATCTTATAGTAAAAAAATCCACTTGGTTCATAGAATCCAATGATAAAAAGATGAAACTACTAGTTTTCTCCATAGTCAACGTTAGCAGCAGCCCCACAACAACAAAGGACGGTGAACTAGCCTGTGGAGAATTTTCTGGTTTTGTCTGGGCTGGGTGAACTGACCAATGACAGGGTTTCCCCTAGCGCTATTTTAGCCTGGCAGGCCGCCAGGCTTTGACTGCCCCCCCGCCAGGCTAAGCATCACTTATTTATTTATTTTAAAGTTTTTTTATTGCACCAAACTAACATTTAAAATGTTGAAATTAGCGCAGAAACAATGTTTCAATTAAAAAAATTCCTCAAATCATTATTATTTACTGATTCGAGGCGTTAAATGCGTAATGCAGCCGGACTTTAATTTACACGGACACTTTTTACTGGAGCACAACGTTGGATATCACCGGTGATCGCGACAGCATGGAGGACAATGGAGAAAACAATAAAGGCAAAAGGCAAAGGTGGTCCAAAGTTTGGGACCATTTTAAACTCAGAAGAAGAGAAAACACGGTCGAGTGTCTCCACTGTTAAACGGAGTTGTCTTACCATAACAGCACAACTTTATGCTTGAACAGGAATTTGCTTCAGCCAGCCGAATCCACGACCAGGTAGGCTAATGCTAATACCATAGACATAGGCTAATACGTAGCACGCACGCTAACTTTCGCATCACGTAGGGACCGGAAAAAAACACGTTAATCGTGTTCACGTTAAACTAAGACTGAATAAACTCTACAATTGAAAGAAAAATCACCATAATCCTGTTTATGTAGATGGCTGCAGCAGCTGCAGCGGTGTGGAGCAGGGACGAGCTAATACCTGGAGTCATTACTGCTGCTCAGTGTGACGCTGCCTGTATGGCAAGCCATTGTAGCATGTAATTAGCAAACATATCTATCTTTGAATATAATTTTAGGTTGAATTATTGCCAATCTGTGTATATTTAGAAAAATATGACGCAATTACAGTGTTACTAGTAGAAATTAGTAACATTTCTACTTGAAGTTTGAGTTTGAAACAAATTCAGAATTTTTTTCCTCCGTTTTGAAAGGTCGTCAAATAGAATATTTGATTGACAGAGGATTAGATAGAATATTAGAATATTAAAATATTTTTAAACTTCCTGACAACTTTTTTTTTTTTTATAAAAACACCGTGGGTCGCCCGTGGGCTTGTCTACCACCGGGCTTTGCGAGTTTTCTGGGGAAAACCCTGAATGAGCATCCTCCTCCTGATCTGAGCAGACTCCCCCGTTTGCGATCGCAACCATATACGCCCAACAGCTCTCCTATTCCTTGTCGTTGGGGATCCAGCGCGCATGCGCCAGTTAGCCCATGTTAAGTCGATGGTAAAGATTGCTGCGCCCGTGAGAGGACACGTGACAGGAAATACGTCGACGTTTCGGCCGTGTTCAAAGTATGAACATTATTAAACTACAATTAAATGCAGATTACACACAGCATTTACAGTCCATATGGTGTATAGATCGTTTAGTTTAAATTTTATGTTTTTTTTAAATACATTTTGTGATTCCTCTCTTCTTCTTCCTCTTCCTATGAGACTGGTGGGGCGGCGCCCTAGCGCCCCCTATGGACGAGCCGCCACTGCATCAGAGACTGTCAGCCGCTCACTGGCTAGGGAGCGGAGTCACTGTTTGCTCCAGAGCTTTCTGCCTGTTGCCTGCAGCCCTTTCCTGGTTCAGAGTTTGACAAGAAAACAGAAACAGAGCAGAATGTTCAACATCACTACCATTGTTGTGCTGAGCTGTGTTTCTGTGTGACATACAGATCAACCTGTGCTGAGTAGGTACTAATGGAATTGCAGCTTCAAGCCGTTTTTTCCAACAGCACTACTCAACCAAAAACAGCTCAGTACAGCGTGGGTTAAAACAACTCACCTCAGAGTAGCTGGTTTTCTCTCCCAGCACCGTGACAAAACAGTGGGTGCACCCCTCATAGCGCGTGGGGGAAGGAGAGGGGGGGAGTCATCTTTACTTGAGATAAAAGTAGCGTGAGATGATCGGTATGCTCCACAGAAACACGTCACAGCACATAAATGGTGGTGATGTTGGACATTCTGCTCAGTTTTATGGCTTTTTGTCAGATTCTGAACCAGGAAATGGCTGCAGGCAGGAAGCTCTGGCGCAACCAGTGACTCCACCCCCTAGCCAATCAGCGGCCAACAGTCGCGATGCCAGCCTGGGTCAGTACGCTAGGAAACACAATGAAGCAGGGACTGAAAAGTTGAGGGAAAGCAGGGGGAAAATACCGAACCTTGCTGTTGGAAAAGGTGGCCAGACCGAACTGAACCAACCCGAGTCATGCTGAGTCATGCTGTTGGATAGGAATGTAAGTGAGGCCTCCAGTCTTGTGACTGATGATTAATCTGCCCATCAGAGCTCTTTGGGGGTCATGTCTGAGTAGGTTAATGAATAAAAAGTTGGATCTGTCTCCAGTAGTAACAACTGTCTCTGTCTCTACAGACCCTTACAACCAGGACCCCTCCAGATGTAACCCAGGTGAGACTTTATTAAGCACATAAGATCATAAGTGGACCTACTACTATAAAGCATGTTAGTTTACAGAGAACCTTCTACAGATAAAAAATCTCAGTGTCTCATAATAAACTATTACATTATAAGAGTTAAAGCATATTCACCCATCCGTTCATCGTCTGCTGATTACATCATGGGACCAGTATGAGCAGATCCCAGGACCTCTCCTTCTGCTCCAGAGGAATACTGGGACAGTCTCTGTCAGCAGAGGGATAAATCTGTCCAGAGATTTTTAAACATTACTCTGCAATTTTATTCTGTAGCTGAACATTTTTCTTGACTAATTTCCTACAAAAAATTAGATGAACTGCAGTGGTTCGACATAAGTCTCTGGTGCACTAAAAAGTTCATTCCTAGATGACAAACTTCCAACATAACAGTCTTCATGGTTTGGGCTCAATATCAACTTTGTAAAGCAGAAGAGAGTGAAATTAATCAGCTGGACTGTTTTATACATTGAGAACAAAACATTCCTTCCTGGATAAAGCATGACTATGAAAATATCAAAACCTCAAACAGGAAAATGTTGTTTAACGGATTTTTATTAGGTAAAAAACACAAATGATCTAAATTGATGAAAAACTGTTAATGTTAAATAATCAAAGGTTTATTATTAAGCAGAGGTGTACAGACAACATCTGACTAAACCTGATGTTTTGTTCTCTGGATTTTATTCCTTAACAGAATCCAGTTCAGACTTCCCAATGGACTCCAACAACTTCCACTGCAGGGGACCAGGTGAGAAGTCCATTTCTACCACTTTGGCCGAGTTCATGCTTCTCCCCCAGGAAAGAGCGTGGCATTAGGGGAACAGATTACAGATTATAGATTCAGTTGTGAGCTGAAGATCCACCAGAACCATTTCAGAACTAGGCCAGAGGTGGTTCATGACCGCTTCAAACTCTTAAAGCTGCTTTAGCAAATCTACAGAACAAGCTAGATTTTAAACAAAAACACAGGATTTGTAAGACCTCTTTGGCACCATAAGGAGGCCAAGGTCAGCGGACCGGAGGGAACATGCTGGGGTATAAGGTTTGAGTATGTCATGAAGATAAGGAGGGGAAGAACCATTCAGAGTGTTGACAAAGGTTAGAATCTTAAATGAAAAACTGTATTGCATTGGAATCCATTGTATACTGGTGAGGATGTGGGGTAATGTGACAGCGTCGATCAGTGTCCGTGAGGAAACTAGCAGCCGCATTTTGGATTTTTTGCAGCCTGGTAGCCCTTAAGAACCCAAGCCCTTTTGAAATAGACAACAGATTGGAATAAATACATTAACATGTATTATAAAATAAAATGGAATAAAGAAGTAAACTAATTTTCAATATATGTATAGGATGTTCCTTGGGGTTGTCAAACTTGAATATATGACTCAAGAAGCAAATTTGCAGATGTTTGAAATGGGCTGTGACATCCAGTGTCACCACGGGTTCTTAAGGGTTAAGGCATGGAAACATTTTCCCTGATTAGAATGGAATTAGCATAGTCCAAGCGAGATGTGATGAAGTGTGGATGACTGACTCTAGGTGGGGTTTCTTTAGAATAGGTCTCAGTTGTGTTATGCAGCGAACTTGATAAGAGCAGGATCTCACAGTAGCATTAATTTGGGGCGACATTGTTAAATCAGAGTCTGATTTAACTCCCAGGCTCTTAACAGGTTTTGAAAGATAAAGAGGGTAGAGGAGTGCTTAGCGGGTGAGAGGGATGTTTAGGGTTGAAAATGTCAGTCTTTCTATTGTTAAGTTTCAAAAGGTTTGTGGCCAACCAGCCTTTAACTTCAGTTAGGCAGTCCATAAACATATTGAAGGAGTTGTGATGGTTGAGTACAATGTAGAGCTGGCAATCATCAGCATAAAGGTGGTAGTTAATCTGGTGCTTAGTCAGAATCCTCTCCAGAGGAAGCATGTAGATAGAAAAAAGCAGTGGTCCAAGGATAGAGCCCTGGGGGACCCCCCCCTGGGTAGAGAAGCAGAGCCAGAGGTGAATTCATCAATGCTAACACAAAAGCAGCTGTCAGAGATGTAAGAAATGAACCAGTTGAGAGGGGTCCCAGTAATGCCCAACCATGATTCCAGTCTGTCCACTGGAAAAAAAAAACTCCTCTAGAAAGATGGAGCTGTAGGAGAACGGAAGCAATTAAGAACAAGCTCAAAAACCGAGACCTCAAACCAAAATGTCAGTTTTTCATAGTGTTAAGCAATTTTGTCATAAATTAACAAATACTTCTAAAAAGTATAGAATGCCTTTTAAAGAACATTCAAAACTTATTTTGAAAAATACAAAACATTTCAAGTAACTGTTATGTTGTGTTATGATTATTTTTCCAAACAATGCATTACAAAAATTCTCAAAATGAATAAAGCTGAAGATATTTTAAATAAAATAAAAGCTAAATATGATGAAAATGTGGCTGGGTGAATAATCGAAAATGTAACGTTACCGAAATATATGACTCTAACGACTTCATTTTTCTTATGTTGATAAATTTGGTAATAAAAAAATGAAAAGATGTGTGTTTGGTTGTGTTCATGAAGGAAAAAACAGAGGGAGCAGGAAATGGAGCACAATTCAAATATGGAAGCATCGCACTTCTTGTTAGCCTAGAAATCTATGCCGTCATTTGCAGAAGCAAAATTATTTTGCTCTGCATGTCACATTTATAGGATGGCTTACCAGACTAGCTTCATGTAGCTTGTCGCTGAGTCACTCGCAGGCCACGTCTGCTTGCTGTTTCCAGCAGCTCTCAGCTAGATGCTGCTTGTTGCCCAGGCCACGGCGCTCCGCGGTTAATGGTGAGCAGCGGGCTACAAGCGGGAGCGGTGATGGTGGTAGATGTGGTAACATTATGGATTCAGCAAGGACGATGTGATGAAAACAAAAGACATGCAAACTGCAGAAAGACGGTAGCACCAAATCAAGGTAACATATCCTCCACCTTCCGTACGACAAACTTTCTAGAGAACCTGACTACCTGACAACTCAAATGTGACATTATTCACACGATGCAGCTCTTTGTAAAATCCAGATTTAGAATATAAGAGATTGTACCTGAAATACAGTACTTTGTGTTTGCAGGAAAGTTTTGTTATTTCACTTTTCTACTTGTTCAGGTGTGCTTAGTTTTTCAATCAATCTTAACAACTAAAATTTTTTACTTAGTTTGAAGTATTTAACCCTTCTAATGAAAGAAAGAAATTAAAAAATAATTAAAAATAATTGCAATGAAAAGTCCTGGGGGAATAAAACTATCAATAAAACTGGCTGTGGAGTAATTATGCTGCCATAGGGCTGCTTGCTTATGGCAAAATAGATAATCACGATTATTTTGACTGAGATTGAAATCTCGATTATTTAAGACAATTTTTAATTAACGTTGATTTTATTTATTTATTTATTTATTCATTCATTCATTTATTTAGTTAGTTAGTCAGTCAAAATTGCACAGGACACAATCAAATCAGAGGAAAAGTAAAATAAATGAAAAAAGAAATAAACAAGATAATCACAAAACAATCATTCCTCGTGTAAAAGAGCCAATACACTTTCTCATAGTTAATAACCAAAAGGCTAAAGTTTCACTTATTTAAGCATACCCAAAACAGACACAATTTGATCAAACAAATACTGCAAAATACTGACAAAAAGAGATATACAGTGCAAACATCCGTAATATAAAAATAAATATAAACATATAAACTTCTATGTTGTAGTGAACTTCCACAACCTGCTGCATAATAATTTAGCCCTGTCCAGCAGAGCCATAGGAGAGCGTGTACAGCTGCACGATGCAACGTGTCGCTCAGAGATGAACTGATGTAGTGATGCGCGGGTTAGGGTTTTTTTCAACCCACGGGTACCGCAGATTTCAAAAAGTCTGACCCGCACCAAACCGCCCCGCATCACTTTGTCTAGTTTTACAACCCGCCCCGCCCCGCCTCATTAAAAACACGTTATAATATTGAGCTTCTTACCTCGCTGAATCTTTCCCACACACCCAAACAAATTTTATCCAAAATATCTTCCTCTATCGTTTTGTTGATGTGGCTGCCTGCCACCTGCTTGGAGCGCACTTTGCTGCCGCGTTCTACGTGCCTACGTCATAGGGTCAAAGGTTATCTGACGTTATAACGTTTTAAAACATGACAGTGTTTAAAAAACTGTCTTAAATATTATGCTTTACAAAATTAAGCATTGATTAATGTCTTTATCTTCAGTGTGCATATCTATATAATATATATATTTGATGAACCAGCCCCAAACCGCACCCAATTAATAATTAATTAACCCGACCCAACCCGACCCGCGGGTTGGAAGACAACCCGCGCATCACTAAACTGATGATATTTATCAGCATGAGAACCTAGAGGAGTGATGTGAGAGCGCATGAAGACAGTCAAATGCGTGTAAATCCACTTCAGATGCGGCTCGCTGTGTCTTGAATTTATTTATCTTGTAAAACAACATTTTTGTAGCGAGTGAGATCCACCGAGAAAGGTTTATGATTAATCAGTCGACGTAAAGCCTAATTTATAATTCTCCATCTGCGTCGGTATGGAGACACGCAACGCCATTTTGCGCCGGCGGAAGGGCTCTCCGACAGGCCCGCAGAGGCTGATGGAGACTTGCCCTCTTTTACTATCCGTCGAAAGTGACGGAGACCGCAAGCTTGTCGGTCCGGAGTGCAGCTGAGTGTTTTGCTAACCTGTAGGGAACATCGGCGACAAAGTTATACAGAAAGTAGCTAAGAGTTATCAGAAATGTTGCTAAGTTGTTCGCTAGATGCTTTTAGGAAATAGAAGTCAAGAAGGGGGTCTGAAAAGTTGTTAGAAATAGCGACAAAGTTGCTAAGTTGGCAATGTTGTGTGGGAGGTGCGCTTGATTTGCAGCTCAGCGTAGCACAGGAGTAAACCGCGAGGGGGAGGAGCAAATAATCGACTTGTTTTGTTTTTATAATCGTTCAAAACCCATATCGTAATTGGGATTAAAATTCGATTAATTGAGCAGCCCTATGCCACAGCCCCATCTACTGGACAACTTGTTTTTGCACGTACGTCTGAAATTGCAGAGTGTCTTCAATCAAATTTTGATACTTTACAACATTGGTTAGACTATAATAAGCTTATTCTAAATAAAACCAAATCATACTCTGTACATTTTCAGAAACGTCCTTCTGCATCCGCTGCCTTTGGAACTTTAAGCTTAACCTATAGAGACTATTTTTCGGAACACTGTTTATTTTCATGTACTTCCCATCTGTAATTGCTTGTAATTAATTTTAGCTGAATGTTTGACAGTGTGTGAGCTAGGCTAACTTATTCAGGTTTTGTGATGTATTGTTCTCATTGTATTTTATTTTATTTTATTTTAGTATTATTAGTATTATTATTTTATATTTTATTTATTATTATTATTATTATTATTATTATTATTATTATTATTATTATTATTATTATGTGTTTTTTGATCATCCGCTTTCTGTCATGCTGTCTTTCTTTTCTTTTGATGCACGGATGGAGGACCCTCTCGAAAACAAGATGTTACATCTCAAGAGGCTTATCCTCCAAAAATATAAATAAATAAATAAAAAATGTAGTTATCTTCCATTTATTGTCATCGAGGTCAACTCCTCAATATACCGTGATATTGATTTTAGGCCATATCGCCCAGCCCTGGATGAAAACACAAAATTCTAAATCGTTTTAACTGAAGTAAAAATGTAAAAACAGAAATAATATTTCTTCCTGATTAATTTTTCATGTTTTTCTTTTGCTCATAGAAGTTAAGTTTTGCTTCACTAGTGAATAACTGCAGGTAAAGTGATGCTTTGCTGCATTTTATTGTTGACAATATTAAAATAAGATTGGAGGTTTATCTTTTTTTTCCGCCTTTTGATCAGCTGATCAACGGGTCTGGGTGCAGCAGGGGGGGGCTGCTGTAAGAATCATGTTTTATTACTAAATGAGAGAATCAGCTGAAACATTTGAGGGAAATTTGTTGAAACTAAATCATAGGAGATGTCCAGAAAGTTTGAAAGTTATGTGTTAATAAACGAACGGCATTTAAGGTCATTTGCGTTAACAACCTAATAACGCAGATAGGACTTTACTGTCGCCCAGAATATTTTACTGAGGATGTTTTTCTGCTCAACATCAGACTCCTGAAACCCAAACCAGGTCTGTATAACCAACGTCACCCTGTCTTCTTTAGAAGCACGTCTGCATCACCGCTCTAGCTGCAGCTGCTGCGTTCAAAGTTAACAGAAACGGGGATCTGTGCTGCAAACGCCCGCAATGAATCTGCATATTTCCACTAATGCAGATTTGAACACATTTGCCAAATGATTTGTGCAATAATCAGATTTTTATTTTACTTCCACAAAATGCAAATTCTCGATTAGATATTACAGAAAACGGGGACGACTTGCTATCAAATTCAAAAGCTGTCCCTCGTTATTTAGGCCGTAATTTTTAAAATCTGGCCGTTCATTTGATGGCGTGGCAGCTCGCTGGCTGATGCTATGCGTTACACACACGTCAACCAGGATCCATAAACACAGCTGGTAAAAAAGAGCTGAACAATGTTTCCTTTGTATTGTTTTAGTAAAGTGTATATATTTTGTGTTTATGTAGATGCTTGCAGATGTAAGACGGTCAGAATGGGGCAAAAAACCTACCTGAAGAACAACTACAACTACGGTGAGTCATTTGGAACTTTGGGATGTTTATTGAACCGTGAGACATTGATGAGAGGATGCCAGCAACAGTTGTATGACATGGTTTTTCAAATAGCAAATGCTAACATTAGCTTTTTAATGTTTTCCTAGAAAATTTAGAAAGAAGTGAAAATTTTAAAGTAAAAGCCCCCTGTTCATTTTCTTGTTAAGTTTGTAGGTAAAAGAGCAGAGCAGCCATTACTTTATCCACAGGAACTTTATTACAGGACCTCATTTTACATCCAGCATCCATCGTACGTCTTCATCTTCTCCCATCTCTGCATCTCATTATGAGCCTATACCAGGCGTAATCAACCAAACAGGTCCAGTCCCCAAAATTTCTTTCATAATGAGGTCCAAACCTCACATGGATATTGTCCCATGGCTTATTCATCAAGTCAACAACTGTTTCTTTTTAATAACATTTATTTTTTGTGTTCACACTAAGACTCCTTTGGTTAACATGGTGAACTTTGGACCTTCATTACAAATGGAAAAATTATTCTTCAGTCATGAGATCAAAAGTACTTATTTTGAAAAATGTACAAAAAAAATGCTTGAATGTCCTTTTTGTCTTCATATTTATTTATTCTTTGATGTCTTAATACAGTCAACAGATCAATGATAAGATTCAGATTCAGTCATTTGAGGCAAACTATTGAAGAAAAAAGTCACATGTGCAACTGGAAAATTTCAAGTAACATTGGACTGAAACGTATGAATAACCTTTTTAAAACAAGTGCCCACTATTCTTTTGTAAAAAAAATTCTGTCAGTGAGAGAAATGTGCATGTGACGGCTCTGTCAGCAGCTTGTCTGGGTTTGAATGTGGCCAATCATGCACATATGAAGTTGTGCATTAGTTAGCCTGGAGCAGTGCTTGTTATTGATGTTCATAACAGAGAATGCTGCCTCACAGGTGTAAGTCAATCCAAACATGGTCAAGGTGTGCAGGGCTACCTTAGTAAGATCAGCAAAAGCAGTTTCAGCCACAATTTGTTGCCAGAAACTATCAGAGTCACACATCAGAGAGCAACATCTGCTTACAGATCAGTGAGCTGCAGTGTTAGAGAACCAGCATGTGCCTATTTGAAGGTCTAAGTAAATGATTCACAAACCATTAAAATAATGATGCATTGATAAAATTCAAATAAACTCACCTTTGAGAATTCCCTGATGTCTCTGATGAGGAATGGATCCTGGATCAAGAAGAGGAGTTGTTTTCCAAGACAGAAGCAGTCAAACCTTTGACTGAAGTTTCTCATCATTGTCAAGGAAACATCTCTGTCTCCTTGAATCTGCTCCTTCACAGTTGGGAATGTCTTCACTCTTCTTGAAAATTTCCATCATTTTCTGGAAGGAGCAGACAGGTGTCATCAAATGATTTGGTCCCTGAAGCTTAACGTGGAGCTCATTAAGGTGTGCTGTGATGGCAAACAAAAGGCCACCATGTCTATGTTGTGCTCGTCTTTCAGAAACATTAAAACCTGTGTGGCTCTCTGATTCTTCAGCTGTTGCAAAAAGCCTTCTATTTCATTCTGAATGGACCAGAATGGAGCTAAAGCGTTCCCTTTGCTCAGCCATCTTACATTGTTGTGTTTCTCTCAGAAAACCTCTCAGCAGATGGTGCTGATGGGATGATGATGCTCTGAGGAAGTTCATGAGTTTGAATTCATGATACTCTTCCTTCAAAGTGGCACACAGAACAGTCTGATGGATGATGCAGTGATCTGCAATAAGACCTGGGTTGTCTTCTTTCATCCGTGTCACAGCCCTCTTGTCTCTTCCAGCCATGGATGGGGCAACATCTGTAGTGACTGAGATCACCTTTTTAGGATCTAATCCCCCTTTTATCAGCATGTCCAAGATGTCCTCTCCTCTCGTTTGTGTCTCTAGTGACCTCACGCCCAAGTCCTCACACATCTGCCAATACTTCAGATTTTCTGATTGTTGTAGCTGACATTGGGATTTGTTTGATTTTTCACACAGTTCATCTTTTTGTTTACCTTCAATCAACGCATCTGCAGCGGCAGTCAAACTCCTTCCCGGCCGTCACGTCACTGAATGGTTTTTGTGCTGTCCTAAAATCCGAGCGATGTGCAGAGAACACTCGTAGGCACGCTGCTGTGATGAGTCGGGTGGATCTGTCATGCTGAGCTCTTAGCTCATTTATTTTTCGTGCTCTTACTTCAGACTTCAAAAAACTTGTTTAGTTTCATAGTGACGTTTGATATTTCCACTTTGGACTAACACCAGTTTCACAGCCTGTGAGACATAAAGGTTTGGCACCGCCGGTTGGAAGAATGAACCCATACTGGTTTGTCCACTCACTTTTAAAAGTTCTGTTTTCTGAATCTACTTTTCTCACCTTTGAGCATGCCATGTCCACTCCTCTGGATTTAGCATCCGCAGTCAGCTAAAAGCTTCCATTTGAGTTGCTTTCCACCTAAAAATAGGCTGTAAAGGGCAGGTGATTACTAGTGTCAGTGTGTTGGTACAATCCTCATACTAAGCAAGCATGTAGCGACAGTGGGAAGGAAAACTCCCTTTTAACAGGAAGAATCCTCCAGAGGATCCTGGCTCAGCATGAGCAGCCATCCACCACGACTCACTGGGGACTGAGAAGACAGAGCAGGCACACACACACACACACACACACACACACACACACACACACACACACACACACACACACACACACACACACACACACACACACACACACACCATATATACATTACATACACCATACAGTAGTGTTTCTATAGCTACACTGTGATTTCTTAGTAGAAGTTCTATTTAGTAAGATAAACTTTATTGTCTTTATCTGAGTGAATCTATAATTAATTCAATAGGTGAACTAATAGTAGCACATTCTATGTTAAAGAAAGTGAGATGTAATATCAGGAGAGGGAGAATGTTCAGTGGTTGGCAGCAGTGTGCCAGCCGATGGCCCCCTCCATGAGGCCACCACAGCTCAGCAGAACGCCAGTGTAGCTTCTTCTGGGGAGAAAAACACTTAGAGAGAAAATAAAGTTAACAGCTGAAATAACAGGAAATAATGCAATTAGAGAGTGGTGGTAGAAGAAAGTAGCAGAGTGTGGAAAGTGGTCAGTATGTCCTCCAGCAGTCTAAGCCTATAGCAGCATAACTACAGAGATAACTCCGGATAACCTAGCCTTTTAGATGGAGGCATGTGGGAGGCAGGGCCAGGGAGAAAAGTCTTTAATGACTGTAGTCCCCTCTGTACACTCCAGTGTTAATTTTGACAAGAAATTTTAATTTAGTTTTAGTCTTAGTCTTTTGACTAAAATTATTTTTAATTTTAGTCACAATTTAGTCGTCCAATTAGTTTTTATTTTAGTCTTATTTTAGTCGACTAAAATAAGGCTAAAATTAAAACACGTTTATTTTTCTTCTGATGCAATAATTTTTCTACTTGTGTAAAGGAAATGTTAACTACACCCATTTGAAGCTGTAAATAAATATGTAAAAATCACATTTTACATTTTGGATCAATAAAACTCTACATTTATAATTGTTTTAATAACAATAATAATGGAAAATACCTAATTTAACACTGACAGTTTGAAATTGTGCCTCTCAGTATTAATAAAATAAAAAAAACTCTGTATAATGTGCAGTAATATGACAAGAAATGACATCATACCATCAAAACATTAAAAGGTGTTACTCTTATAATACAAAGAGGTAAACTAAAGGTAAGAATTGTTTTCTTAGACTGTGCTTAGACTGATTTATCAAGGTGGGACACCTGAACGTTTCTCCTCAAAAACACCGCTAGAACACCGAACACTGATCATATCGGCCGTACCAGCGCCAAGAAAAGAAAAATGATTAGACAACAAGATGCGCAGCGCGCTGACCCTGCGTGAACTCGGTTCGGTGCCGCAGGCCCGCAGCTCAAACCGAACGGCACCAGCAGTAATGTGCTGACCACTCCCACCCCGCCTCCGCTCGCTGCTAACAACACCGTAACACTTTTAAAACCAGGGGAAACCCCGGGTGTGTACTCACCAAGCAAATATGTCTCAGATGGTCACATTTGAAGCTTTTCCTTCCAGCCGCGGACATTTTATCCCTTCAGACATAACTTTTACCGGCATAAACATCTTATGTTTGCTTACCGCTAGCTTTTTCAAACAACAGCCGGCTCCAGACTCTGATTGGTTCTTTTCTTATTTAGTCCCGCCTATTCGATTTGATGATTGGTTATTTTTTCCGGTCGCCCATCCTTTCCGTTTTCTGATTGGATTTTCGTTTCTGTCAATTTTCGTTGTCGTTTCTTATTCCTCAACGAAAATGTCGGTCAATATTCGTTATAATTTAGTCTTTTTTGGCGTGTATATTTTCGTTTTTGTTTAGTTTTAGTCCGCAAAAATTCATTCGTCACGAAAAAAAAAACGAAAATAATTCGTCAACGAAATTAACACTGGTACACTCCACCTCCCTCTGCTCCCCACTCGTCTAAACCTGGACTAACATCAGAATTTAACCATAAGCCCTATCAAATAGAAATGTTTTGAGCCTAGTCTTAAAAGTAGACAAGGTGTCTGCCTCACGGACTAAAGCTGGGAGCTGGTTCCACAGTAGAGGAGCCTGATAGCTAAAAGATCTGCCTCCCATCCTACTTTTAGATATTCTAGGAACCACCAGTAAACCTGCAGTCTGAGAGCCAAGTGCTCTGTTAGGAACATATGGAACAACCAGATCACTGATGTATGATGGAGCTTGTTTATTAAGAGCTTTATATGTGAGAAGGAGGATCTTAAAATCTATTCTGAATTGAACAGGCAGCCAATGTAGGGAAGCTAAAACAGGAGAGATGTGGTCACTCTTTTTAATTCTCATCAGAACTCTAGCTGCAGCATTTTGGACCAGCTGAAGACTTTTGACTACATTCTGTGGACCTCCTGATAGTAATGAATTGCAGTAATCCAACCTTGAGGTAATAAATGCATGAACCAGTTTTTCAGCATCACTCCTGGAAAAGATGCTTCTAATCTTAGCAATATTCTGGAGGTGGAAAAAGGAAATCCTACAAACCTGTTTAACGTGGGATTTGAATGACATGTCCTGGTCAAAGATTACACCAACGTTCTTTACTTTGTTCTCTGAGGCTAATTTAATGTCGTTCAGATCAGGTGACTGACTAAGCAGTTTCCTTTTCTGAGGTTCTGGTCCACAGTGGCGGCTCGTCCATAGGGGGCGCTAGGGCGCCGCCCCACCACTCACAGGAAGGAGAAGAAGAAGATAGGAATCACAAAATATATTTAAAAAAACATAAAAAGTAAACTAAACGATCTATACACACCATATGGACTAAGTGCTGTGTGTAATCTGTGTTTAATAATGTTCTTTTTACTTTTAACACGGCCGAATCGTCGACGTACTTGTCACGTGTCCTCTCGCGGGCGCAGCAATCTTTACCATTGACTTAATATGGGCTAACTGGCGCATGTGCAGTGGGTCCCCAAACCGTCCACAACGAGAAAGAATAGGAGAGCGGTTGGTCGCATCTTTTAGCGATCGTCGCCGCCTCACAGGGTGAATTCTGCTCAGACCAGGGGGAGGAGATCGCTGATTGGTCAGGTTGTTCACCCCGCCCTGAGGGGAAAACTTTCCACAGGCTAGCGCGTCGTGCTAGTTCAGTTTGTTGTTGTAGCTGCTGCCGCGCACACCTCGACTATGGAGAAAACAAATACAGTTGCGTCTTTGAAAAGCGATCCGTTTAGTAGGAGGACACAACAGGAAAAACTTGGCCTTAAAGAGCTTGGACCCGACCAGCCGGACATTAAAATAAAGCAACAAACGCAGGACAGAGGGAGAAGTTACACAAGGATATTTTCCCAGCAAAACAATGCCAGCAAACAGTCTGATCAGCTCAGGATGTAGAACTTCACGAACCGAGTGGATTGTTTTTACTACACCACACGGATTATGGCCATAACCTGCAGGTAAGCCTCATTTTAGCTTTTGGCTTCAGGAAATTAGCATGCTGCCTCGTTAGCGGCTAGCACCGCTCCATACGGTTTGAACTAAGAGTGGTACTTCTATTCTTCTTGCTTTAATATAAACGCCTGCTTCTGTGAATATCTTGCGTTGTGTCACTGTGTGTTTTTCTGGATACGTGTAGCGTCTATTTTACGGCCTCACGTTTTTTTACAGCTTATTGGGTGTTGGTAGAAAGTGGATTCTATTGATTAGATTAGCCTACTCCCCTTAAGCGTGTGTGCAGTTTGTGTAATATATGGGTGAATGGATGAATATTAAGAACGTTTTTGTCAAAAAGATGACTTTTTGAATAACTTTGTTGCCGGAAGCGCTACTGTGACCGTCAGTTGTGTGACGCTGATGCATAAGAATCAATGGTAATTTGGCGTCCCCTAGTGGTGATATGTGGTTAGCGCCCCACCCAAAAAAAAACTCACCGGCCGCCACTGCTGGTCCAAAGATGAAAACTTCAGTCTTGTCTGGATTTAACAGCAGAAAGTTTAGAGTCATCCAGATTTTTATGTCTTCAAGACAAGCCTGTAGTCTACCTAACTGATTAGGTTCATCAGGGTTTATGGATAAATATAACTGAGTATCATCAGCATAACAGTGGAAGTTTACCCCGTGCTGTCTAATGATTTTACCAATTGGAAGCATATATATAGTGAAAAGAATTGGTCCAAGCACTGAACCCTGTGGTACTCCACAAGTAACTCTAGAGTATGAAGAAGATTTCTCATGTACATGAACAAACTGAAATCTGTCAGATAAATAAGATTTAAACCAGCCTAGCGCTGTTCCTTTGATCCCTACAACATGTTCAAGCCTTTCTAAGAGAATATTGTGATCGACTGTGTCAAAAGCAGCACTGAGATCCAACAAGACCAGAACAGACACAAGATTCTTATCTGAGGCCGTGAGAATATCATTTGTAACTTTCACTAATGCGGTTTCAGTGCTGTGATACTCTCTAAAACCTGACTGAAATTCCTCAAACAGATCATTAGTGTTTAGATGCTCACATACTCGACTGGCCACTATTTTCTCAAGGACTTTAGATAAAAATGGGAGATTAGATATTGGTCTATAATTCATGAGGTCATCTGGATCCAGAGAAGGTTAAGTAGAGGTTTAATTACAGCAACCTTAAACTCCTGCGGTACGTATCCATTTACTAAGGATAGGTTAATTATATCTAAAATGGGGGCAGTAACCAAAGGAAATGTTTCTTTAAATAATTTGGTTGGGATTGGGTCTAAAATACAAGTTGAAGGTTTAGATGAAGCTAATATTTTTGATAACTCTGAAAGCTCAACTGCATCAAAACAGTTCAAACACAGATGAGGTTCTACAGTTACCTCAGATGCTGCCTCACTTACTGAGGAAGAAGAAGTCGTGTTGGGGAGGATGCTGATGATTTTGTTTCTAATAGAA
>SSNS01000485.1:154734-218004 GCA_006937985.1 Aphyosemion australe
TGCATTAAGACTGAACACTCATTAAAAAATGTTTTTTACCTGCGTGAGTAGTTATATGCTTTGTGTGGGTTAGGCTACAGAGACTGGAAATAAATCAATCTCATGCTTTTTTATAAAAAACGAACCAGATAGCTGGAGTGAACGCTGGAGTTGTTGCCTTTTTGAGTGGGCCACCGTAGCTGCAATACTTACTCGAAACTGCATGGCGCTAAAGAGTCGCAGTTTTTACCATGATTTCTATGAATATCACTGATAGGGCCTTTAATGACCTTCTTTTTTAAAGGGGCAACATTGTCTAATGCCACACGTAAAGAGGAAGTAACACTATGAACTAGACCGTCAATTTGTGAAGGGCTAGAAATGAAATAGTTGCCCTCTGCTAAGTTACACTGAGATTCTGAAGACAGTAAAGATGGAACAGTAGCTTTAAAGTTTGCTACAGCGTTATCAGATAACGATCGACTATAGTGGAATTTTCTTTCATGTCTGGAGAGCTCGGTTATAATAAACTCAAAAGTTATCAGAAAATGGTCCGACAAGACAGGATTGTGTGGAAATACGGTTATCTCCTCACACTCTATACCATATGTCAGCACAAGGTCTAATGTATGATGGCAGGAGTGGGTGGAGCTATGGATTGTTTGAGTAAAACCAATTGAGTCTAAGATATTACTAAAGGCTACGTTGAGAGGATCACTTTCAATGTCAACATGAATGTTAAAATCCCCCGCCACAATGACCTTATCAGTATTTAACACCAAATCAGACAAGAAATCTGAGATCTGATCCAAAAATTGAGAGTAGGGGCCTGGTGGACGATACAAGACTACAAACAAAAGTGGTTTTAGAGCTTTGCAATCCGGATTAGGCAAACTAAGAATTAGATGTTCAAAAGAACTGTAGCTATTAATTGGTAGGGGACTGATTAATAAATCTGAATGAAAGATGGTTGCTACTCCTCCTCCTCGCCCTGTACTACGAGCAATATGATGATTTAAATAATTAGAAGGAGTGGACTCATTTAAACTAACATAGTCCTCTTGCTGCAGCCAGGATTCTGTGAGACAAAACAGAGAAATCTGATTATCACAAATCAAATCATTAACTAATAAAGTCTTTGAAAAGATAGATCTAATGTTCAATAAACCACATTTAATTGTTCTAGTTTTCTGTTCAGTAGAGTTTGTTTTTATTTTTATGAGATTTTCATGATTTGCTCTATTAAGCCTGATCTTTAATCTGTTTGATCCAATTTTACACAAGAGTTAACTTCTGATGATCTAGTAAAGCAGAAGGAAGGTTATGAATGTTGTTGATGTCAGTGATAATAAAACATCAGATAGCAGACTGATGCCATAGCCCTGTAGCTGGGCATCATTTACATTAAAGCTGCTTGTGTGTTTTGCAGATTTGGCATTGTAACTTTAAGGAAAAAGCAAATTACTCATTTTGTCCATTTTGAATATTAACTTATTATTACTTTGATTTGTTTTCCTTCTCATGTAAGAGTGAAGTGTTCTGAGCCTGGAAATATAGAAACAAAAACACTTTTTAATTATAACTGCACACAGGCATGAGTTACCAAATCCCCCAGAGATTTTCTTGGAGGATTGACAAATGCTTTTGGCTCCAGAAATCATTTAGAAAAGATTTAAGACTTTTTCCATCCCTCAGTAAACATGAGCTCACTTTCAGTAAGTATTTAGATAGAATAGAGTAGAGTGTTTATAAAAGCACAACGGTAGGTCAGAGCTGCACACGGTGGTCATCTCACTTTACATACAGCAGATTTTTGATGTTCTCAGCAGGATGTGCACATTTCATCTTCATGGATATTCATGGAGCTTCATCAGGGGCAGCAGCAGCTCAGGAGATAGAGCAGGTTGTCCAGTAATCGGAAGGTTGCAGGTTCAATCCCGGCAGAGAACTCTGCTGTTGTGTCCTTGGGCAAGACACTTAAACCACCTTGCCTGCTGGTGGTGGTTGGAGGGACCGGTGGTGCCTGTGTTCAACAGCCTTGCTTCCATCATTGTGCTCCAGGGCAGCTGTGGCTACATTGTAGCTCATCACCACCAGTGTGTGAACATGTGTGTGAATGGATGAATGATGCACTGTAGTGTAAAGCACTTTGGAGTCTTCTGACTCTGAAAGGTGCTATACAAGTGCAGGTCATTTATTATTTTCATATGCTTTATTGAAAATTATGCATAATTTAAATTCCTGCTGCTTTTTTTCATCATCACTTAATGTAGGGCTGGGCAATAAACCGAAAATGTATCTTTATCAAAATGTCTGACTCTTATCGATATCGTTTTTCCCAAGTCAATACATTTGGTAATAAAATAATGAAAAGATGTGTGTAGGTTGGTGACGTTCATGTCCCTTTGAGAAGCTGTACCACCTCGAGTCACATGACAGCGTGACTCAACGTAATACACGTGACAGCCCCATCTAGTGGACAACTTTTGTTTTTGCGCATACATGTAGTTATCGTCCATTTATCGTTATCAAGGTGAACTCCTCAATATACCGTGGTATTGATTTTAGGCCATATCGTCCGGCCCTAACTCAATGTTTTAAAACCTTGTGTGTGACTGAACTCAGTGGTGTGAATATTCAGTGTGCTACTGTTGCCTTCAGTAATCAGAGCAAGAGTAAAGGAGGTGAGGAATCATGGGCTGGAGCCAACAGCAGTGGTGGAGGTGAAGGAGGTGCTCAAGTCTTCTCTGGTCAACATTCCTAAGCAAACGCAGACACTTTACTACTCATCTTCCTGTCTGTGTCCTCCTCTGGCTCCTGGGGAGGAGTACCTCATCATGGGCTACGAGAGTGAGGAGAGGTCCAGGTACGAGCATCTGGAGATTCTGTTGTTGGTACTTTTCAATAAGAAACAGCTGATCTCTATGAACGTCCTGTGTTTCTGTTTGTGGTTGCAGGTTGCTCCTGATTGACAGCTCTATTGTTCAGAAGTGGAGGGACAAAATGCGCAGGAAGGTCAAGGTGTGTAGCTACTTCCCTCTCAACGGTATCTGGGTTTGGGTCAGGTTATCCAGAAGAACTGAGCCACTGTTGGCTGCAGAACCAGAAGCTCTTTTCAGCTGTGTTCATTTCATTGACAAAATATTTTCTTTTTTTTGTGACAAATGAATATTTGCGAACGAAAAAAAAAGAAACTTAAATATGTTCTTCTGTTAAAGACTAAATTATGACAAATATTGATCTACAAGCAGTCTCTAAAAAAATCGTTCATCCCAACAGCAATCCCAGCCCGTAACAGTAAAGGAACTTCAACAACCCATAAATGATTTGTCTTTTAGACATCACTGTGTGTGTTTAGTCTATATATTTACGGTCCTATGATACTGTTTTATGTGAGTGTGAATAATGATGTTGAGCCCTGTTGAAAGATGGATTTCTCTAGCTGTTTTGGTGTCAGACAAAAAGTTTTCAATTCTATTCTGTTCATTTTTGTCGATGAATAAAAGACGATAACGAAGATTGACAGTAGATGGATATAGAAAAAAGCATATCGATAAAAAAATTCATATTGATCGATATCAATAAATATTGATAAAGATAAAGAAATGTAGAAAATATGTTTTAAGTGTAGCCCTGGCCATTTGATGTCATTACTTTATGATAACACAAGTTGGTTTTGTTACTTGATTTTTAATCGATTCTCTGCTCATTTTTTAATTTTTCGTTGTGTCTTATGGGATTTTCCATTAATTATTGTTATTAAAACAATTACATAAATAGAGTTTTATTGATCCAAAGTGTGAATTGTTCTTGTTTACAGTTTCGAGTAGGTGTCGTTAACATTTCCTTTACAGACGTTAAAAATGATTGCATCAGAACAAATATACATTTATTTTAGTCGACTAAAATCAGACTAAAATGAAAACAAATTAGACAAATAAATTGTGACTAAATTAAAAATCATTTTAGTCAAAGGACTAAGACTAAAACTAAATAAAAATTTCCTGTCAAAATGAACACTGGTCTTCAGAGAGTCTGTGAAGAAGGAGGTTTGGTTGGCCTCAACATGGTTGTGGTGAACCAGTTCAGGAGAAGAAGCCAGGCCCATCCCAGGTTCTGTCTGATTTGTGTGGAAGAAACACTTATGAGTCTTTCTCGAGTCTTTCCTGTGATTACCTTTTTCTTATTCATTTTTGTCTTCCTTTTCATTTTTTAATCTAAATTATTCCTTTATCCCCATTTTTGTTCCCATATTTTTTTATCAGTTTTTATTTTTTGTTCTTGTGAGGCGCCTCGTGATTTTTATCTTGAGAGCCGCTATATAAAAAATCGTTTCTTCTTTATTTAGTTGGTCACGAGTGGTTAAGATTCACCCTGAGATGTTGTAGTCTCCTGGATGCTAGGGGTAGGGGCTGTCATGGTTGACAGCTCTTCTATTCAGTAGAGCAAGACTGCAGGATTTATGACATTAGTTTCTGTCTTTCTGTTCAGAAATGGGACCAGATCCTGCAGAACCCCCCGGGACAGCGCCGGAGTCGCAACTGAGACCTGTGTGTGTGTGTGTGTGTGTGTGTGTGTGTGTGTTTGTGTGTGTGTGTGTGCGTGCGTGCATGCGTGTGTGTGTGTGCGTGTGAATATTGCACTATCACAGGCTGTTGTAGCTGAATGTAGTTCATCTCTTCATCTATCAGACTGAGTTTGTTTTTAATTTTCCCCCTTTGCACAAATAGTTGTGTGTGTGTGTGCGTGCGTGCGTGTGTGTGTGTGTGTGCGTGCGTGCGTGTGTGTGGCTAAACTACTCAGATAAGACAAGAGAGAAGCTGCAGCCAAAGTGCCAAAGAGAAAACGTGGGACTTTTTGTTATTTTGACTCATTTTATCAGTGGCAGCCATGTTGGCTCCACTTCTCCCCTCTGTGGTTCCAGTTCTAAAGAAGCCTGGATGTGTGTCCTGTCAGTGTTCCAAAAGAGAGAAGCACCAGCATCAGCGGTAGAAAGGCTGATCTGGGATCTGGTCACAGCTTTGCTGTGAAGGAACTGTTACATTTCTCTATTTTGGAACACAAAAAGATTCAGCCGAATAACGATGGAAAACAATTAAACCGTCAACTAACTTATGCAAATGTTGAAACAACACAAACAAGAATGTTGCTCAAAATAATTCAAAACATAAAAGTTCAATAAACAGATCATGTTCAAAAACCAATCCAGAGACTAACGTGGAGTCAGCTCATTTACGCGTGAGTGTAAAAGGTTAGAGAAAACAACTTTAAAGCTACTCAGAACTTCAAAATAAGGAAGTGTTGAGAAAGTCAAAATGAAAGGAAAAACTTTTTTCAAGAACAAAGAATTTTTTAGATTAAACACAAGCACCAGAGCACATAACCTACATTACCCATAAGGCCTTGTGCTCATTAACTACGGTGTCTTATTTTTTAAGCTTCAAATTCTTTGAGGTACATGTTTGAGGCTCCTATTGTGAAAGATAACAGGAAGTTGTTGGAGTAAAGACTGAACCTCATATGACAGTTTTGTATAAAAGTCAGTGAAAAAGGATTTTCTTTACTATCTTATTAAACATTTTCTGAACAAGTGAATGGTGTCAGTTTGAAGTGTTCGTTAGTACAACAGGGTGGTCTCAGTATGTTTCAGTTCCATTCCAGTAGATATAAACTGTTTCACTCTATGTTGTTTCTATTATTATTTCATTAGATTTCAAGACAGCCAGAATGAGTGGATTGTGTTCTAGCTGCAGATTTTATGACAGCTTTTATTCCACCAGAGCTGCTTTTTACGTTACAATCTGCTCAGTTCTTTAGATGTTATACCAACTATGCAAATGTCTGAATATCAGCTATTTAATAGAAGTCATTTTATATTTTAGGCAGTTTTTCACCTGCAGGATGTAAGTAAAGGTGTTAGTGTTCTCTGTGGGATGTTCTGAGACCGTTCAGTGTGACTCCTACAGACTCAGGGCTTGTTTCCTTCCGTAGAACCGGCCCGTTGCCTCTCTCTGGAGGTGTCTGACAGGTAAAGCTGAGACGCTTACTGATGTTAACATGTCTGTGAGTCCTGATTTTATCTTGTTTGGGACTTCGCTGTGCTTTAGAAGATACTGAAGCCATCTGTGGATGAGAGGACAAGTTTAAAAGCATCACTTCAGCACCCATGAATGTTTATTCTCTGCATTTCCTGTTCACTGCTACATCATCAACCATGTATTTCCTGTTTCAGTGACTGTAGTTTTCTTGCCAGACCAGTGACATCTACCTGTTCTGATTTTAACATTAAACACAAGACAAACCTGACCTGAACTCAATGCTGTCCAGTCTATTTCTTCATTTTCCTGTCAGCTTCATGACCCTACTGAGATAAAACCACCTTTAGTTTCAGCAAAAACTGAGATTTTCCAGGACTTACCTGGAAGCATCAGAAGAGTGGACTACATGTAGCTACTCCTAAAACAAACAATACACCTGAAATTTACCCAACTGACCTATAAATTAAAGGAACCAAATGACAAACAAAACTTTCTTCCCTGATTAACCAAAACAGGAGAAAATAAAAGGCAGTACACATTAGTGATGTGCGAGTCATGAACGAATCGTTTAATACTCGAGAATCACTTTACTGACTCGTGAATCACCAGTCACAATCCCAACTGACTCATTTACTGACTCGTCTTTGTTTTTGTTAGCAAACTAATGTCATTAGTAGAAATATATCTAGATTATCATTAAAATTGTGGGGGGAAAAAACAGCAGCCAGTTTCTTAATAAAAACATTTCCTTCCCTGCTCTGGGCCGGATTAGTTGCCAGTATCAGTTCCTCCGTAGCTGCCGTCACTCAGAGGACAAACGACCTCAGCCTCCTCATGACATGGAGGCGGCTTTGGTCCTTCTCATACAGAGCATCTGTGTTGTTGGACCAGTTCAGTTTACTGTTGAGGTGAACACCCAGGTACTTAAAGGTGTCCACCACCTCAATGTCTGCTCCCTGTTGTTTACTGGTGAGTGAGGAGAAGTGTTTCTCTGGAAGTCAATCACCATTTCCTTTGTTTTACCAGCTCTGGTGGCCTAGTGGTAGAGTGTCCGCCCCGGGACTGGGAGATCAGGGTTTGATTCCCGGTCGGGTCATACCAAAGACTTTAAAAAAGTGGGACCCAATACCTCCTCGCTTGACGCTTAGCACTAAGGGGTTGGATTGGGGGGTTAAACCACCAAATAGTTCCCGAGCGCAGCCACAGCTGCAGCTCACCGCTCCCCGCCATGGGGATGGGTCAAATGCAGAGATGTAATTTCACCAGTGTGTGATGAATACTTGGGACTTTAACTTTAACTTTACTGGTGTTCAAGCAAAGGTGGTTACGCTCACACCAGTCCACAAAGTCCACGATGACTGACCTGTACTCCTGGTCGTTCCCCTCAGACACACAGCCAACGATGGCCAAGTCATCAGAGAACTTCTGGAGGTGACAGCTGCTGGTGTTGTAGGTGAAGTCCGAGGTGTAGAAGGTGAAGAGAAAGGGTGAGAGCATCGTACCCTGCGGAGCTCCAGTACTGCACACAACCACCTCAGATGTACAGTTGTGCAGCCTCACGTACTGTGATCTAGAAATATTTGAAATGTTCATTCAGTAAGCATTTTCTCATGAATATCTAGAATATTAATTTTTACTAGGCACAATAGACCTGGAATACATATCCATTCTGCCTAATAAATGTTTAAAAGGCCACCATATGTTTTGGGATTCTGAGATCTCTCAAACTTAATTCCTACTAGTGCACTTGTTATTATGGATATCCTTTATTATAATTTCTATAGCAACAACATAGCTGTTGATGTCTTCATTTTGACTAGTAAGAATACAATTAGTACTAGGATAAATCTAATTTTTGCTAAAATAAGAATTACAGAGATGTCCAATTGTTGATTAAATGTAAAAACGGCTTGCCACAGTTGGCTGTCTCCTGCCTGTCCTGCTTTCACTCATGTCCTCACCTTTCTGAAGCTCTGTTTGTTTTTCTTACCTCCCCTTTTACAGATTTGTCCCCACCATTTAATATTACTCAATATTGTAATAACTGTCTCAGGCATTTTGTGCGTGCCAAACCACGGTGATCTGAGGCATGCTGTGTGTGTATGTGAATCTGTGTGTGTGTGTGTGTGTGTGTGTGTGTGTGTGTGTGTGTGTGTGTGTGTGTGTGTGTGTGTGTGTGTGTGTGTGTGTGTGTGTGTGTGTGTGTAGATGAGTTTACAGTCCTTCCTGTCTAGTAATTGACAGCAGTGTTTTCTCAGCTGCAGTTTCCATGAGAGTGAAGAGAAAATGTTTTGATGGATTTTCTGCTCTCACACCTCCCTATCCTCCTCCTCCTTCAGCTGACTGAAAACACACCTGGCTTTGAAATAAGGTGAAGCCTGTTTCTGGAGGCTGAGTGGTTCTATTCAGGTTTCTAAGCGCTGCCAAAGCAAACAGTTGCTCTGAATATTTTCCTACCGACGACCGCGGGGAAAGCTGTTACGGCTGATTTGAATGATTTTTCAACAGCAGAGGGCAGGAAGTCCACAAAAAGGTTCACCAGAGTTTCTGATGATGTAGCGTTAGCTTGGTCCAGAGCTCTGCTGGTGTTTTCTCTGCTGATGTATTTTGTTGTTGTAGATTTTTATGATCTCATAACCCCTGAAGTTTTATGTTTAGGTGTTGTTTTGTCTCTGGGTCTGTCCAACATGAAGTCATTCAGTATTCCAGTGATGCTTTTAGCCTCACAGCTACTTTACTGTGTTTGTGTTTCGCTCCAGGGCTGGATCAGTTTGGCTCCATATTGGGTGAATATGTGGTTCTTCTGGTAAAACTTTCTCATACCAGTTATCTGTTGGGCCTTTGGTCTAGGTGTTTTCTACGCTATAAGTCACTTCAGGTTTCAGTGATTCATGATGTTGTTCTGATTGTATCACTGGCAACCTTATTAGGAACGCTTGTTCACCAGCCAATCAGGTGGCAGCATTTATTCATAGATGACCTTATGTTCTAACTGAGCATCAGAATGGAGAGGAGAGGGTTGTTGGTACCAGACGGTCTTAGCTGCTGGGATTGGAACCCACAACCAGAGACTGGTCATACTGGTTTTGGGTGATAGAAAGACAACAGCAGCACAGATAAGGTCTGTCCTGGTGAGGTGTGCCTAATAAAGTGGTCACTGTTTGTTCATATTTTATATTTTTTATTTTTTGCCCATGTTATCCTGTTTTCTTCTGTTTTAGCTGAATTGTAGTGAAGTCTTTTTGCTTCAGCTACATTTTCCCTGCTGGTTTTTAGAGTTCAGACTCTTATTTTGAGTTGATTTTCTTATTTCTCTCTATGAGACGGAGAAGTCTCATTCTGACCCGTCTTTGTTTTAGAGACAGCACCTGTTCTGGTCCGGTTGACCCTAACCCTAATCAATGCATCATCTCTAGTTAAGTCTATTATTTGGCCTGTTTTGGTTTGTAAAATCTAAGTGATGATATGGTTGAAGGCTGGTATTAAACCCACTACTCGTTTAGTTTTTCCTCTTCATGTTGGACCCAGAAACCGACAGTCCAGTTACTCTTTAGCTACACTACATTAGATTAGTATTAAGACTAGTTCCTCCGTGTTGACGTAAGTGTGTTGGTGTTTGTGCGTGGACTCTGACAGCTCTCTGAGGGATTTCTCCCAGGGCTAACAGGTTGGTTCCCACAGTTCCTCTCCAGGGTTTGTCCGGAGTACTGCTCCATTTCACATCATGAAACAATAGAGCGCACACAGTAAGTGGTTCGAGCGGTTTATGGAGCAGTGCTGCGTCAGTGCTGACCTCCAACTGCCCACAAAAGCCAGGGAAAAGTCTCGGTCAGAAAACACTCAGTGGAAAGTACCTGAGGTCATTGAAGTAATTACAGATCTGTTTTTCCAGTCGGAGGCTTTTCTGTTTCATTACATCACTTCATGTTCCAAAGTCACCCCAAAGACAAAGGTTTACAGCTGTTTTTGTTGTTCAGTGTCTCTGTTTGAGGCCATAATGGACATGTTTTAATACTTTGTCAATTTCTTTAAAGGAATCTTCTAAAATCCTAAGAGTCTTTTAGCCCAATGGGCTTCAGATATCAACATATTTCTCATCAGGATCAACTTCATTTTCTCTACTTTTGGAGCAATAACCTACACCAGTCAAAAGTTTTAGAATGCCCCAATTTTTCCAGTTTTTTATTGGAAATGATGCAGTTTAATGTCACATTGCACTCTGAAATGACAGCATAGTACAAATAAGCAATTGGAGTTAAAAAAGAAATCATGGAATCAATTTATAGACCAAAATGTATTCTAAACTTTTGACTCATCAAAGTAACCACCTTTGGCAGATATAACAGCTGAACACACTCGTGGCATTCTTTCTACAATAGAAATCAAATATTCTTCAGAAAGTTCTTCCCATATCTGTTGCAGAAGTTCCCATAAATGTGTGGCACTTGTAGGCTGCTTTGCTTTCACTCTTCTGTCCAGTTCATCCCAAACCAGCTCCATGGGGTTTAAGTCTGGAGACTGTGCTGGCCACTCCATGTTTTCAAGCTTACCATCTTGTTCTTTTTCCTGAGGTAGCTCTGGCATATCTTGGACTTATGTTTTGGGTCATTATCTTGCTGTAGGATGAACCCCTGACCAACTAGGCGCATACCAGAGGGTACTGCATGGCGCTGGAGAATGCTGTGGTAGCCGTTTTGGTTCAGGGTGCCTCTCACTCTGTACAAGTCACCGACCCTGGATCCAGCAAAACAGCCCCAGACCATCACACTTCCTCCTCCATGTTTGACAGTTGATGCCACACACTGTGGAACCATCCTTTCAGCTACTCGACGGCGTACAAAGATCCTGCGTGATGAACCGAAGATTTCAAATTTGGATTCATCAGTCCATAATACCTTCTTCCAGTCTTCAGTAGTCCAATGGCTGTGTTTCATGGCCCAGGCAAGCCTCTTTCTCTTATTCTGACGTCTTAGCAGTGGCTTTCTTGTTGCAACTCGTCCTGTCAAACCTGCAGCTCCAAGTCCTCTCTTTACAGTTGAAAGTGAGACTTGCTTACTACGACCACTATTAAGCTGTGCTTGAAGCTGTTGTCCTGTGAGCTGCCTATCACGCAAGCTGTTAACTCTCAGAAACTTGTCCTCTGATGCAGTTGGGTCTGCCAGACCTGTTCCTGTCAGAGTTTGCCCCAGTTTCTGAGAGCCTTTTGATGGTGAAGGAAACTGGACTCACTGACACCTTGACTTTCTTTGCAATTTCTCTGTAGGAAAGACCTACATTTTAAGTGTTATGATGGTCTGTCCCAACAAACATTGGTCCGACGCCAACGTGGTGTCCACGGCCAAAAATAGTCGCGGTAGGGCCCCAGAAACATAGGTCCGGTGGCGACGTGGTGTCCACGGCCAAAAATGGTTGTGGTGGGACGGTCCACATTTGTAAAAAAATATGTAACCGAACATGTCCTGAAAGTCCATTCAGATACATTTGTACATGTCTACAGTTACATGTATAATTGTTTATTTGACAAATAATTATGTGTAGTACAACATGCTGTGAATCAGTTTGAACATACACTACTTATCAGCATTCAAATGCCAGATTTATAGCTCAACTGGTAAATCATCCGACTTCCACGCAGACGACCGGAGTTCGAATCCAGGCTGGGACAAAGATTAACATCCAGTGTAAGTTCTCACATAAGATTCCTGCTGCTGTCTAAAATCAAAATGTCCGCTGAAGATGACAATCGGCAAGACGAAGTGTTCTATTTATGATGATTATTATTATTATTAATAAATGTAAAAACTACATTTTATTTTATTCATTAAACCTCCAAATAAGATGCGGGAAAGACGTAATTCACGGCCAGAAAAGACGTCGGTTCAACTTTCATTTTGGAACTATTTTTCAACCATGACGGGACGTGTCGGACCGACATCTTTTCAACGTTGATTAAACGTCTAAATGTTTGCTGGGGTCTCTCTTCCATTGTTAATTGCCTTTTTCTCGCCATTTTTGTAGCAACACACTATTATCTGCAGTACAATACTGTTCAACTGATGCTCACGAGGGTATGGTACCACAGTATGTTCCAACACTGCTTTTATGCAGACAGAGGGGGTTGTAAGTAATCCAGCAAAGTTGGAACACCTGTGGGAATTAGTAGCACCAGCTTTCAAGGCTTGATCAACCTCCATTGCTGCAGAACAGCTGTGTTCCCTGAAAAAGGCCTTTTTGTAGAATTCTGAAATGTTCATTATTTTTCAGTTTTGAGTAACCTTACCTTTTTTAACCTCTGGCTGTTCACCACTTAACATTGTACCATTTCAAGCTATTCATTGGACTTGAATGACTTAAACTGCAATAAATAACTGGAAAAATTGGGGCGTTCTAAAACCTTTGACTGGTAGTGTATGTCCTCATATGCTTATAATAGTATTAAAGTGCTGCATATAGAGTGTAAAATATGCCTCTTCAGGTTTCTTCTGTTTTTACTTTTTAATGACCTGAATGCTTCAGATAAACAAAGTTTAGCATCAGACACAGAAAAGCTGAGTGATTATAAAAAACAGGAAGGCTGTTTATTAATAATAGGAAACTTTGTTGGGGCTCACAATGACCCAGGAGCCCTGAAAAAAGGCCAAACTCAGCCCCATAGATTAGGCCTGCAATGAAAAGACCGTTAAATTTACACACTATGCTTCCAGAACACGTCAAGCTCAGCTGTTCAGATCGGGCCAGACAGGAAGTACAAAGCAGTGTAAAACATGTGGACACTTTCCAAATAAAAGTCACATGCAGATTTCCAGTTGCTTAACTAGTTAAAAAAAGGTCTTTAACCTGTGAAACCTCCGTGGCCGAGGTAAACACAACAGAAAATCAACCACACACCTTTTGGACACATGCTGCCATCTTATGGTGTGCACTGTCAAAATGAAATGTTAGGAACTGGACACTGAAATTCTAAATTTGTAACTAGTTAGCTGTCTGTTGTTTGTTTTTATTATGTTTGACAATATTTATCAATGGTATGGAACATTTTCTGACTTGACCTGAATGCCTGAAGCTACCAACTGTGTCCTGTGGGTGTGTGTGTGGTGGTGGTGGGCGCGGGAGCACAAACGAGGAAGTGATTGTCCACCTGGCTGATGTCCATGGGGTGGGGGTGAGGGACATAAACGACTAATGGAGGTGCGGTGCGGGAGCATGAACGAGCGAGGGATGACGTGACGAGGACAGTACCTGATCCTGGAAGGTGAGTGGTGCTCCAACATTCCTCTGTATTATTTTCCTCTCATCCAACAAGGACGTTAGCAGCTCCGGCTAAAGTTAGCAGTAGCTCGGCCTAGCGTTGTTCTGCGGTTAGTGGTACTGTGACCAACATGCAGGTTTAAGGAGATGTTAAACCAGCTTTTCTCAACATTACTATTTACATAGGAAGCAGGTCAGATGACACACACTTTTGGCACATTATAGGGGTTTTCCAACAGCACTAGTCAGCGTGACTTGGATGGATGCAGTTTGGTTTGACAACAGCACTGTTCAGTATTTCTCCTCAGCTTTACCTCAACTTTTCAGTCCCTGCTTTGTTGTGGTTCCTAGCATGCTGATCAGCCACAAATTGGCTAGGAGGTGAAGTCACTAGTTGTTCCAGAGCTTTCTGCCTGCAGCCGTTTCCTGGTTCAGAGTCTGACAAAAAGCAAGAGACTGCGCAGAATGTTGAAGATCACCACTACTGTTGTGCTGAGTTTAGAGGTGGAAATTGATAACTGGTTCTTGTTGAGAACTGGTTCCCATTGTTTCAATTCCTGAGAATCATTTGCCATTTTTGCAAACAATTCCCTTATCAACACATTTACTCAGCAGGAACAATGGCGCCTAAGCAACACAAACGCTCAAAAGTTTGGTTATACTTTAAGAGAAAGGATGACAACACCCTGTTCCAGAGTGATGGGTGCATCAGGCTAAGAAGAGAGGCAGATGAAGTGATGCACCCATCATGCCTAGTGTCTACTGTACAAGCCTGTGGGGGCAGTGCTATGATCTGGGGTTGCTGCAGTTGGTCAGGTCTAGGTTCAGCAACAGGATGTGCTCCAAGAATGAGGTCAGCTGACTACCTGAATATACTGAATGACCAGGTTATTCCATCAATGGATTTGTTCTTCCCTGATGGCACGGCCATATTCCAAGATGACAATGCCAGGATTCATCGGGCTCAAATAGTGAAAGAGTGGTTCAGGGAGCATGAGACATCATTTTCACACATGGATTGGCCACCACAGAGTCCAGACCTTAACCCCATTGAGAATCTTTGGGATGTGCTGGAGAAGGCTTTGTGCAGCGGTCAGACTCTACCATCATCAATGCAAGATCTTGGTGAAACATTAATGCAACACTGGATGGAAACAAATCTGGTGACATTGCAGAAGCTTATTGAAACAACGCCACAGTGAATGTGTGCTGTAATCAAAGCTAAAGGTGGTCCAACAGAATATTAGAGTTTGACCTTTTTTTGGTGCCGACTTTTTTTTTGGACCAGGCAGTGTATGATAAAATATTACCATTGACAATACTGAGATGTCCTTTTTTATGAAATATGTTATCTTCATGAGACATTACTTCAACCCAGAAATAAGACACTTGGATTCGATGAAACCACGCTTCACCCTGTGTGAATTCCACAATAGTATACGGCTGCAGACCCAAAGACCGCACATTCACACTTTCCTCAGATGCATCCACATGTCCCTCTCATCCCTTGTTTTGACAGTCTTTCTTTAAACAGAAAATAATTCTGTCTATATATTCCTATATATACACTGCTCAAAACAATAAAGGGAACATAAAAATAAGACTTCCTAGATCTGAATGAATTAAATATTCTTACTAAATACTTTGTTCTTTACATAGCTGAATGTGCCGACAACAAAAATTATCAATGGAAATCAGATTTATCAACTCATGGAGGTCTGGATTTGGAGTCACACTCAAAACTAAAGTGTAAAAACACACTACAGGCTGATCCAACTTTAATGTAATGTCCTTAAGACAAGTCAGAATGAGGCTCAGTAGTGTGTGTGGCCTCCACATGTCTGTATGACCTCCCTACAACGCCTGGGCATGCTCCTGATGGATGGTCTCCTGAGGGATCTCCTCCCAGAGCTGAACTAAAGCATCCATCAACTCCTGGACAGTCTGTGGTGCAATGTGGCGTTGGTGGATGGAGTCAGACATGATGTCCCAGATGTGCTCAATTGAATTCAGGTCTGGGGAATGGGCGGGCCAGTCCATAGCATCAATGCCTTCATTTTGCAGGAACTGCTGACATACTAGCCACATGAGGTCTAGCATTGTCTTGCATTAGGAGGAACCCAGGGCCAACCTCACCAGCATATGGTCTCACAAGGGGTCTGAGGATCTCATCTCAGTACCTAATGGCAGTCAGGCTACCTCTGGTGAGCACATGGAGGGCTGTGCAAATCCAAAGAAATGCCACCCCACACCATTACCGACCCACTGCCAAACCGGTCATGCTGGAGGATGTTGCAGGCAGCAGAACATTCTCCACGGCGTCTCCAGACTCTGTCACGTCTGTCATGTGCTCAGTGTGAACCTGCTTTCATCTGTGAAGAGCACAGGGCGCCAGTGGTGAATTTGCCAATCCTGGTGTTCTCTACGCATGGAGCGTTTTTTACGCATGACGTGCAGCAGCCATTGAAAACAACTTTGTCACTAAATTACTTTACACTGTCATTGATTAGTGTAATGTTTCCTGTTTGTAGTTCATCCTATTATATTCCCATTTATTTCAATTATTCGGTTTTAAAATAAACAATTGGACATACATTTTATTATGTTCAAGTCTATTTAGTCATTTATATTTTAGTATTGTTGTAATTTATACTAAGTAAAGGTTTTCGTGCATACTGTTATTATTATTTTAAAGACAATACCATTATCAAAATGTAGTTAAAATGTATTGTACTTTTAGATCTGTCCCATTTTTGCCAGGGATATATATACACAGGTGCTGGTCCTCAAATTAGAATTTCCTGACAAAGTTGATTTATTTCAGTAATTCCATTCAAAAAGTGAAACTTGTATATTATATTAATTCGTTACACACAGACTGAAATATTTAAAATGTTAATTTCTTTTAATGTTGATGATTATAACTGACAATTTGTTAAAATCCCTAATTCAGTATCTCAGAATATTGTGAAAAGGTTCAATATTGAAGATCCCTGGTGCCACACTCTAATCAGCTAATTAACTCAAAAGCCTTTAAATGGTCTCTCAGTCTAGTTCTGTAGGCTACACAATCATGGGGAAGACTGCTGACTTGACAGTCATCTAAAAGACGACAATTGACACCTTGCACAAGAGGGCAAGACACAAAAGGTCATTGCTAAAGAGGCTGGCTGTTCACAGAGCTCTGTGTCCAAGCACATTAATAGAGAGGTGAAGGGAAGGACAAGATGTGGTAGAAAAAAGTGAACAAGCAACAGGGATTACTGCACCCTGGAGAGGATTGTGAAACAAAACCCATTCAATAATGTGGGGAGATTCACAAAGAGTGGACTGCAGCTGGAGTCAGTGCTTCAAGAACCACCACGCACAGACATGTGCAAGACATTGAGTGTTGGTGGCATTAATTTATCGCCCTCCAAAGTACAATAATTCTTTTTTTAAATGAATTTGCTGAATTCTTCGGGAAGTTTATGCCACGCTACAATCATGTTTCATTAGTTGGAGATTTTAACATTCATGTTTGTTGTCCTGTAAAACCATGGGTTAAGGACTTTTTAAATGTTCTGGACTCTAAATCTGCACCATCATGTTGGTGGGCCCACTCAGGAAAGTGGTCGCACCTTGGACTTAGTGCTGTCCTTTGATTTACCCATCTTGGACCTAAGAATCGAGGATGCCATTTTCTCTGATCCTATGCCTGTTTTATTTGAATTTGGTGCCCTGTGCCCACCTGTGAAGACATACTTGCCTAATTAGAGTGTGACATTTTGAGTCTAGAATATTGAACTTTTCACAATATTCTGTCTGAGATTCTGAATGTGGGTTTTTCATCAGCTGTAAGCCATAATCATCACAATTAGAACAAATAAAGGCTGAAACATCTGGATTTGCCTGGAATGAGTCTGTCATACACACACACACACCCATCCTACTCTATCATCGCTGCATTTTTTTTAGAATAATTTTAATTACTAATTTAAGTAAATCGAACCTAGTTGGAATTTAATTTTTTTTCTCTCATTCATTAAATAATTTTTGTTTTGATTGCTTTTGTAATAATTTAATTTCTTGTTCTTGAGTAAAATAAATAAACAAGCTAAATCATCACATCTTTGGCATCAACAAGCAACGTCTGAGTTCATACACACACAGAGATGGTGCACATACCGTTACAATTGAATTGGCTCCAGTATGAAGTGTTGATTTGCACAAACAAGATGTTTAACTCGCGAAGCTGCAGTTCTCCTGTTGTATGAGCAAAGCGCGTCGGGAATCAGCTTGTAATGAAAGAACATGGTTTTTGCTGCTCTAGTGGTACGGAGCATTTTGGGAAACACCTTTCAAAGACAGAACTGAGCCCGACTACAGAACCGAGGGGAATACTGACGGATCACCGCACAGGTGTGGGTTTCAATGTTGAACAGGAGAGGGAGGAGGAGAGGGTAAACATCGAGCACATCAGAGGAACCGCTGATGTTTTTGAGCAAAACTGCGGGAAAAGTGATGGTGTTTAACTTCTTCATTATAAAAAGTGCACACCCACATACCCCACGGGTGAGGCACGGCGCCCATGCAGGTGTCTCTCATTCTGTTCCAACGCTGCAAAGCACAGTATTTTTAATTTATTAGACCTATAAATATATTTTTTACTCAGTAACGGACACGACTCAAAATGTAGTGAAGTACAATACTTTAAAAACATAGTCAAGTAAAGTTTTTTATCTTTTATTTGTGGTTTTTTTAGTGATCTAAGATTACAATACTAGATTACTGCCTATGTGTATATACATGTACCCTTGGTTTTATGTTTCTTCTAATTACCCTTTGAGTGATGGTGCTGCTGTGACAAGTGAATTTCCCCACTGTGGGATCAATAAAGTCTATTCTATTCAAAAATAAAAGTATAGACTTTAAAACAACTTAAAGTATAAATACACAAAAAAGCGACTCAATTACAGTAATGCATGAAAAATGTAATTTTGTTACTTTCCATCTCGGGGATCTGGTCAGTGAACAGCATTGTTGGCCGTCTCACACTCCCTAACGGGGCTCCCGCCCTCTCAGTTACGGACCGACCATACACTTCCTCGTCTAACCCCCACCCCCCACGCTCAAAAGAAGAAACAGCAGCATGCTTCCTAGTCTGCGCCAGACAGCAGATCGTTTTGCGTGGAGCCCCGTGACAACCTTGCAGCACTACTGGGTCTGGCTAGGGAATCTTCTCTGGGAGGAGCTCTAAACCTGTCCCACCTGGAGGACACATCAGGGCAGATCCAGGACATGCTAGGAAGGTCATGTCACACTGCTGCTCTGGATGATCTGGAGAAGGAAGGTCTAAACATTTCTGCGGTGGACCAGAGGCAGACAGATCAACTCTTAAGTATTTAAAATATTAATTTATTTCTAAATGTTTTTACATAAATCACACCTGTGGGTAACTTTCATCTCTAACAAAACTACATCCAGAAACCCAACTGACCCATTAGGTCATCCAGACAAACAAATCCAGTAACACCCATCTTCACAGTAAACCACATCATGTTTGGGTGATTTAAAGAACTTTACCACACGGCTCCTGCTGCTGCCTCTGTTGTTACAATCTGCTACTCCAGACTGGATTAACAGATCCAGTAGGTTATTATCCCAACAGAATAAATACAAACCATGGAGACAAAACAGAAGCAAATAAAATGAAGGCAGAAGTGTCCAGTTTGACACAGCTATGTCTCTGTTACAGCTGTGGTCCTATCAGGGAGTGTCCATCTACTCCTCTGACCAATCACATCGTCCGTTTGTTCTCTCCTCCGTCAAAGCTCGTCCTACAAGACAAGACAGATGTCCGATTCAACTCCAGCTGCTGTCAGCTTTGATTTCCCATAGACTTCTTGCACCTACCTTCAGTGTGTTGTGTAACCATGGTGACTGCTGCTCTATTCGATGTCTGATGATGTCAGCGATGGTGTTTGCGTCCCGACTGTTGATGTGCTCTCCGCTGTGTTCATGCTGTCACAAAACACACAATCAAGCTTCTGCTGTCGGACCGAAACAAAACCCATCTGACCCAGATGTGGCAAAAAGGGTGGAAGACGCATTCTGGTGTGACAGGTGAGGGTCAGACAGGTGAAGGTGTGACAAGTTAAAGTCAGACAGGTGAAGGCAGCGGTATCACACTTTGGTCAGCTCCCATGCTGTTTTTAAATGCACCATAGAAATAAACTGGTATGGTTTATATTCTCTTTTTCTGCTGGGTTAAAATGCCGCTGCTGCCACCTAGTGACTTGGGGTGGTTTTGTGTTCCAGCATGAAAAAATATGCTAAAAATAATGGATTCTCCTGCATCTCATGCTAATTGAGAAACACTGGGCTACACCAAGACAGGTCACTAATCCATCAACGGTTTGTGTGTGTGTTTCCTTACCTTCCTTGTTCCCTGAGACAGGTAGAATTTGAGGGTTGGGTAGGCAGTGATTCCTGCTGACTGACAGGTGTGATGATGAGCCTGACAGTCCATCTTCCCTGCTAGGACTTCCCCTTTAAGCATCTGTGCATCACAAACATGCCTTTAAGAACTTCTAACCCACATAGAGAAGATCTGAGTCGCTTTATTTGGCAGAAACAACTCCTGAGTATCTCACCCGTGCCAAAACCTCAAACTCTGGGGCAAAGTGTTGACATGGTCCACACCAGGGGGCATAAAAGTCCAGAACCCAGTGATCTTTGCCTGCCAGAACCTGAGATCTGAAGGTCTCTGGAGTCAGGTCCACAGACACTCTGGGCAAAGCACTACACACAAAACACTTGGTGTCACCAACGGCTACAGGAGGAGGTAACGGAGAGGATGAACTCTCAGGACATGAAGCTCACCTGAGGGCCCACACTCTGAGGGAATGAGCATCTCTGTGCCAGCCGTTGTAGCTCCTGCACACAGACATGGATCATAGTTAAAATCATCAGGTAAACCAACAGGACTGGTCTGTCAGACTGGATCTCTGAGCTGTAAGCTATAGAACACAGTACATACATGTAGTGGTCCGGCTGCTTGGTGCTGCCCGCGTAAAGGCGGATTTCAGGATACGCCCTCACACCTTGACCCTGACAGAACGTCTGAAAGTGCTGACAGTCCACTGACCCAACCAGGATTTGACCCGACAGCATCTGTAAATAAGATTCACGTTTGTCTACTGTCCAGTAGAGCAGCTGACGGTGTGTGTGTGTGTGTGTGTGTGTCCTACGCGGGCCATGCGTCTCCACTCAGGCATCAGAGCTTGACAGGGACCACACCAGGGAGCGTAGAAGTCCACAGCCCAGATGAGTCCCTCAGCTCGCCCTGTGACAGAAGAACAGAACCTCAGGATGGGTCCTGCTGATCTGATATCAGTGACTGAGTTTGTGTAAAAGAGGACTACATATTATGACTGGCTTGAACGAAGAGCAACTGCAGCATCAAACAGACTCCACGCACAAGGAGTCTTGTTCCTTTTGTGATGTCATAACCACCTGACTATCACATTTACATTTCATTGGCTGCTTTTCAGTCATTGTTATCTACAGCTGAAACTGGAAAAATTAAAATCTGGTGCAAAAGTTCATTTATGTCACTAATGCTGGGCTTACACCTAAGGATTTTCACGGTCTCAGACTAAAGACTGGCAGTCTTTAGAAATCTTATTGGAGTCTCTGCGCGCTCCTGTCGTCGCGATCGTTAAATGTAATGTGATAATCTGCTGTCGGCGACCCGATTTATGACAGTCTTTCTCTAGTCTTTCACTTCCAGCATGCTAGATATTGTCTCTAGTCGGAGTGTAGTCGTAGTGACGTACAACAATCAACAACCAATAAAATACGTTCTCACAGCGGAACCAGGAAACTCTGTCAGTCATAACAACACAAACATGTCTACAGACGTTGAAATAAGAGCTCCAAGCAGGCGAAAGTGGACCGTGGAGAGAGAGGAGCGCCTGGTCGAGCTGTGGGCAGAGCAGCCGTGTCTTTTTGACGTAAACTGCCATTCATACCTAGCCTGGCAAGCCATCCTATATATGTGAATATATAGTCTGGCCACGAACCATTGACGGCTCTCAGTCGTGAGGCGGGATCTACGGTTGTCTTTCAAAATGTCAGCACGCAATTGGATAGCGCTAGGACCAATCAGAGTAACGAACAACGTGACGTAATCACAGCGATGGAAAAGCGGGACCCACTAATGGCGTCAATGATTTCTGTCGTTTTTTGTACAAAAACATGTGAATATCAGGTGTACTGGGACATTGCACTACTTTGTTTGATAAAAATAAGAAGCCGCTAAGTATATCAGACAGACTTACGCACGTTGGAGTCTAAATAATCCAATGTTGATGACAAAGCCGTTTCAAAAGAACGTGGCTCCGGCGCTGCCGCCATGTTGCTTGGGTTCGCGGCCGCAGCGCTGACGTCATCGGCTACTCCCGCTCTGTGATTGGCCCATGATATAGAGCGCTGTGATTGGCCCAACCAAAACTATAGCGAGTTGTGATTGGATAGACACAGCAGTGGTTTGGGCTGCGAGGGTTCCAATGAAGCGTGCCTAGACCAAACTCTGCAATGCAAGAATTGGTCTAGTTCACTAGGCTAATTCATACCATGACGGGGGAGAACAGAAAGAAGTGCCCATATTCTCTGACGCTTTCTCTTCTGTTTCTTTTCGCTACAAACGACTGCAGTGGAAAAAGCTAGCAGCTATAAGCTGCTTCTCCTCCATTTCAAACTTCTGCAGAGCATTAGCGGGAATAAAATGCTAAAATAATCTAGTTGTAGTCGTGTAAATAGTGTTCCTACAAGGTCAAGGTCAAGGTCAAGTTTATTTATATAGCACATTTAAAACAGCAGTTGCTGACCAAAGTGCTTCACAGCATAAAAACAAATCACAGTAAAATAGTTAAAAATAATAAAAATTCAATAAAACAAAGCGACTATATTAAAATATAAAATAAGATTAAAATAAATGAATCAAAATGAATCAAAATGTCCAGGACAATCCCTGATAAAAAACCATCATGGACAACCTAAAATGACGCAAAACAAGGCTAAAAGAGGTAAAAACAAAACAAAAAAAAAAAAAAANNNNATGCTGGGCTTACACCTAAGGATTTTCACGGTCTCAGACTAAAGACTGGCAGTCTTTAGAAATCTTATTGGAGTCTCTGCGCGCTCCCGTCGTCTCGATCGTTAAATGTAATGTGATAATCTGCTGTCGGCGACCCGATTTATGCCAGTCTTTCTCTAGTCTTTCACTTCCAGCATGCTAGATATTGTCTCTAGTCGGAGTGTAGTCGTAGTGACGTACAACAATCAACAACCAATAAAATACGTTCTCACAGCGGAACCAGGAAACTCTGTCAGTCATAACAACACAAACATGTCTACAGACGTTGAAATAAGAGCTCCAAGCAGGCGAAAGTGGACCGTGGAGAGAGAGGAGCGCCTGGTCGAGCTGTGGGCAGAGCAGCCGTGTCTTTTTGACGTAAACTGCCATTCATACCATGACGGGGGAGAACAGAAAGAAGTGCCCATATTCTCTGACGCTTTCTCTTCTGTTTCTTTTCGCTACAAACGACTGCAGTGGAAAAAGCTAGCAGCTATAAGCTGCTTCTCCTCCATTTCAAACTTCTGCAGAGCATTAGCGGGAATAAAATGCTAAAATAATCTAGTTGTAGTCGTGTGGACGACTGCTCAAGACCACAGTACAAGGAGTTGCAGTAATCAAGTCTGCAAGATTCAGCGATTAGTCTGAGACTAGTCTAGGACTAAAAACTGTCTTTAGATGTGAGCTGATAATGTTTTGGAGTCTTTTCAAAATCTTTTTAAAGTCTGTAAGTGTAAGCCCAGCATAATTCAACCTAAAAGGTGAAACTAATCTCTGAGACAGACTCATTCCATGCAAATTCAGATATTTCAGCCTTTCTTTGTTAATTGTGATGATTATGGCTTACAGCTGATGAAAACCCCACATTCAGAATCTCAGACAATTAGAATATTGTGAAAAGGTTCAATATTCTAGACTCAGTGTCACACTCTAATCAGCTGATGAACCCAGGTTTCCTGAGCCTTTAGATGGTCTCTCAGTCTAAGCTGGATTACTAACATTAATGGACTTTTGCACTAGATTCTCATTTCATTTAATCTTAAGTTATATAATTTAGTAAACTATAAATTATGTATAAAGTTTCAAAAAATCATTTGCCCCACCAGATTCTAAACTTACTTCAAGACAGAGATGCTCATCGTAACTATAACTTACGAGGGAGCAATAAACTGTATCAGCCTATAAGGACAACATTGAAATCAATGTGTATCTCAGTGAAGGGAGTGATACTGTGATAACTTGGCAGAGGAAATTAAAAATGCTGTAAACCTTAAGCAATTTAAAATGTGTGATGACAAAGTATAACGAGGAAAGGGAGGCATCACCTCCACGATGTAAGACATGAGGGTAATCTAACAGACAGCCTAATGACCAAGGTGTGTACAAGGTCAGGATATGGGTGACATAGGTGAAGATAGGCTGTAAGTTTGTTTCGTGAACTCCTAAATAAAATTCCGGTGCTTTGATGGTTCTGCTATGGCTATGAAGGTAAAGTCTATTCAAGGAAGAGAAAGTCACTGAAAATGGACATTGTATAGAGGAGGGGTTTATATGTGCATGGATGTGAGTTTTATACATATTATATATACATATGTGCTTGGGGTGTGTAGATGGAGGAAGAAAGGCCCGTCTTTGTCGTCGTTCTTTATTTGTTTGTTTTGGTTTTTGTGTCTGTAAAATTGTAAGAGGGGTTTGGAAATCCATAAGTGACAGTGTGACGTAGATCTGTCAGGCTTTTCTGATCCTAGAGTTTCACCGTCTATTGTCTATCAGAAGCTAATGCAGGAGATAGGTGTAGGAGACTATTTTCATGTTCAGCCTGCATGAAGAACTCACAGTGACCCATTAGAATCAGAAATAATCATTAAAAAATGGGTTTTCAGTGAACCACACCTTTAAGATGAATTACTGACATAAATGAACGTTTGTATAATATTCAAATTTTTCTAGTTTCACCTGTGTTTATGACACCACACGACTGTTTTACAAAGACAACATCAGAATGGACAAGGCATGGACCAAAATATAAACTACTATGGAGGTGGGTGATGAGTTTAAAATACTTTAAATAAGTTAAGAAAAATAATTTATTTTAGAGTTTACAAAGTCAATTCTCCTCTGATTTTGTGATTTGGCGAGTCTAACTACAGGGTGTGAATTGACGCGCCACAGAGCTTGTGAGTAAACTGTGCTGCTCTGCAGATGCACCCGGTGTGGATTGGGGGTAAGACCATTAGAGACCATAGCTGCTTACAGACAAGCCTGGTAGAAGCCTCCCTACCAGGTGGGTCCAGGTCCTTTCATGTGAACCAGATCAGTCTGATAAGGTTTGTGATGGGAGACAGGGTAGGAATATGAAACCTGAACATCAGACCAGTTTTAGGTTGTCTCCATCACAGGCTCACCTCGGACTCTGTCTGTGAAGCTGGAGGGATCCAGGATCACCACAGATGGACTGACAAGGTCCTGCAGGAACAGGAGCAGCACTTATTCATACAGTCCAAAACCAGACGAGCCAGAAGACAAGCAGTTTCTCTGAAGGTACGAGCCAGGTGTTACCTTTATGAATTCCAGGATGCCGTCGGCTGAGTGATGTCCCTCATATTCATGAACGGAGGAGCCGTTAAAGACCACGGTTGTGGGATAGGCCTGGATATTATACTGAAATACAGAGAGGCAGGAGTAAACACCTGGACCCTCATTTATCAACCGTACTTATGAACAGATCTGTGTGTATTTGGTGCGTAGGAACGATTTTCCACATAGTGTGGTATTTACCATCTTGTACTTGTGTGTAGAAATGTTCCTAAACATCAGAACAGCTCTGACCATGCGTATGAACAGATGGGGGAACCACAACACTGAAGCCTCGATCTCGCTGTCAATAAAATTTTCTTTTCGGGAATGCAGGGATTTCCCTCGTGAGTCTAGGATGTGGTGTGACCTAATAGTAAATGACTGAATGAACATGAGCACCACTTGATTGCAGAAGAACATGCGTACGAGTGGCTACCGCAAGTTTCATAAATCAGGATTTTTGCCGTTCATACATTCTAAATTTCATTGGTAGGATGGAATATGAATACCATGTGGGCCTGACAGCTCTTACCATGGAGCACAAATCATGGTGGATGGTACAGTCCAGAGTACCAAACTTTATTTGTCCAGCCAGCTGGATCGAAGCTTTCCTCAACTCAGGTAGTAGAGCTCGACACGGAGGACACCACTGCACCCAGAAAGACATGTTACCCAAACAGCTGCTACCTGTACAATAGCATGACTTTATAAAGCTTTAGACCACTCAGAGAAGGAGGTGGATGGCATAGTTTATAGGGGGGCGTACTTTGTAACATACAAATATATTACTTACAGACAGATTAAATTCAGTTTATTTCTAAAGCGCCAAATCACAAGGCACTTCACAAAGAAAACATTCCAATTGAGGTCAGTTCATTATGCCTATTAGTTAAAAGTTTCCTATATAAGGAACCCAGCACATTACATGGAGTCACTGACTTGTTGTGTCAGAGACTTTACAACAATCCTCATACTAAGCAAGCATGTAGCGACAGTGGAGAGGAAAACTCCCTTTTACCGGAAGAAACCTCCAATGGTGAGAAGACAGAGCAGACACACACGCATGCACACACACCCACACATCATATTTACCCAGTAGTGTTTCTATGGCTGTGATTTCTTAGTAGATATTCTATTTACTAACAAAACAAACTTTATTGTCTTTATCTGAGTGAATCTATAATTGATTCAACAGATGAACTAGTAGTAGCACATTCTATGTTAAAGAAAGTCAAATGTTATTATCAGTGCAGCCATACAGACGTCACCTCATATATCTTAGACGTCAGCTGTGGCTGATTCTAAATCAGTGTGAAGCAGAGTTTAAACCTGAAGATGGAGATAGAATTATGGTTTTGTTGGACTAAGCTAAATATTGACTACAAATGTCTACAGCACTATTAGACACTCATCTATACAGGTTATCAGCAAAAAAAAAAAGTTGATTTAGGGGGGCCTTGCCACCGAGGAGCTACTGGTTGCTACTCCTCCTTGCCCTGTACTTTGAGCAATGTGGTGATGTAAATAATTAGGAGTCAACTCATTTTTTAACAGCATATATGCTGTTAAGACATGGAAGCTCCTAACCATGCATGGAGGGTTCCATCTCAAGTCCAGCACCCTGAGACCAGACCACTAGCCATAAGGAAGGAGACCGAGGACTAGTGAGTGTGAGAGCCACTGTCCAGGATGAAACATCCAAGATCCAAAAGTACATCAAGGACAAGGACCCAACAGATGACGTGCTCTGTGAATGTCTCAGACAATGGCGAACAGAAGAGGCGCTGGAAATACCATCATGGGAGGACAAACCCCTACATGGGATGTACCACCGACAGATAACTGAAGTGGCTGATATTAAGAAATCCTACCATGGCCAGGGCGGACACCTTTCCCTAATGCCTAACCATGCCGCCGGTGCTACATTCAATGGTTTGTTCAACACAAATATCCAGCTCCAAGTCTTCTAGTTGTGCTGAGAGAAGACATGCACGATGTCTCTCTGTCCCGCCCATATCAGTGTTTGTGTTGGAGGTGCAGCACGATAACCAGCCCTGAATGTAAACAGACTTTTTAGATCATATTCATGACACGGCCAGGTTTAGTACTGAAACGTGGACAAGAAACACTGATGCTAACCCCACGACCGGCTCTGCGCACGAAACAAAACAACATCCTGAGAAAAGGTGGAACCTGCCAGGACTACAAACCGGAGCAAAGAAGTCCACCAGCCACGGCTCCTTCCTGTCTGAGGGGAAGATGTCTGGCCACAGCGTCGTCACATGGGCACGGACGCTGTCTCTGGCAAAAGCCACGATGCTGTATAGCACGTCTTTACCTGCACACACACACACACACACACACACACACACGGGTTAAACACACAAACACACACCATACCAATTTATTAATAAAGCACAGTTTAAGAATAGCGTGGCAGCTAACCAAAGAGATGTACATAAAAAAGCCAAAGGCTCAGATACAACAAGAGACATGTAGCAAAAAGCGAGGAATTTGTTAAAACGTATAAAAACAAAGCATGAAAATACATGTTAAAGAAAATGATCAAACAGAACATTTAAAAGCACAATGCCAGGAAATTAATGAGAAAACCCGATTAAAACCCGCTAAAACAACACAAATAAAAACAGAAAGGGCTAAAATACCACAAGGTGCCACTAAAAGAGCAGGTGATTCATAATTAAAACTGAACGAGAAATGGAGACCAGCTAAATAACGTTTAGGGAAGTGAGAGATGGTCTACTGGAGTCATGCAATTTTTAGTGTAGTGCATCATGGCGGGAAGGTGATGCTGAAAAAGTGTTAGACTTGACCCTACTGAGGGAAGGAGCCAAACACACATGGAGGGGTAGACACACACTGGTAAATGTGACACCTGCACATGAACCAACTGAAGGCCTTTACTGACCGTAGTGGATCTCGAAGTCCTGGATACCCAGTCCCTTAAAGACCGCCACACATGGTTTATGAACATAGAGAGACTGGCACAGCTCTGGGTCTGCTATGCAGTCCACCCTGCCAACCTGAGAGCACAAACTGTTAGCTGGACAGGGACACAGGCCGGCAGAGACGCAGAGACTGGGACCAGTACCTGTATGTGGTCGTTTAGCAGAAAAGCTTGGAGCTTCTTGTACTCGTTAGAGTTGGAGCTTCTGCCACCAAAGGTGAAACTGACCACCCAGCGATGATGGGCCAGTTTGTCCTGTCAATCATCACAGTTACACGAGACCATCACCTGAACAAGCGTGTGTAAATCCACATCCGTGTTGTCCTACCTTGAAGCTGTCAGCAGTCAGCAGCTCCAGGTCCGGTAGATGGTTCAGAACCAGGCTGTAGATCTCTTTGGTGTCCAGAGTCTTCAGCCACTGAAGCACAGCAACACTACATCAGTGCTGCAGGAATACACGTGTAATACTACAGAGGGTACTTCAGTGTGTGTTCTGGCTCATACCAGTATGCTGTCTTGTTTATCCAGAGCACTGTCAGGTGGGAACAAACCAGTAGCTCCACTGGTCACCTAGTGGGGTACAGCTCTCAGGTAAGGCCTGTTAGGCTGTTACATTAGCAGGTTTCTGTTCAGCTGATGGACAGGATGGAAGCCTCTCCATCAGCCTGAGGACCATAAAGGTCAGTCTTACCTGGAAGCTTTCACAGAGCTGCTGCTGGTCAGTGCAGTCCATCCATCCCACCTTAACCAGACCACCCTACACAATCCAGAAAGCAACAGTAGCACAAAGTATCTGAGACATGCCCTGGTGTCAGCAGGAAGCTACGTGCCAGAGCTGCAACACATGAAACATCTCACCTCTGTTCTAAATGTAACGGCTTCCTCCTTAATAAAAGTTATTATTCAACAGATATGCCTAAATCTGGTACTAGGGCTGGGCGATATGGCCTCAAATCTATATTGCAATATGATCTGAAGCATATGGAATAACGATATATATTGCGATATATTTTTTTCTCTGTTTATATGTCAAAATGACATGGTTTTAAAAATCCTCATATGGCAAATATATTACAGCAGAATAAAGACGTCCAAAATAGAATGCTCCTCGTCCTCCGCCCGCTCCATGCTTGCAGTCGCTGCCATTCTGTTGTCCCAATGTCGGTGCGGGTGCACATCTTAGTGACGTCATGTGTTATTGCGATATCGTGATAGAGCCAAAAACTCTATCATTACCCAATTTTATATCGTTTCTACCTTATATCGTTTATATTGCCCACCCCTATCTGGTACTATTCATACCACTTCCAATCAGTCTTTTGTTGTGTAAAGAAGTGTCTGTTTACACATGTTAGTTGTCCAGCTGATGTTCCACCAGGCTGCTGTGGGATCAGGAGGGTTTCTGGGTCAAATATCAAACATTTAACTCTTTCTACTTTATTCTCACCAACATTCCAGCAAGTTTCTGCCTTGTCCTGGGCTCCAGACAGTCTGAGGGACACAAACAGGGACACTTGTCAGTAGTGTTCATGCAGACAGCAGCCGGTTTGGGCGGGGCGGTCAGGAGTTACCTCCGGTGTCGAAGCAGAAGGTGATCAGCCAGCTGAGCCTGGATGCAAAAGCAGCTTCTAATTCACTGAACACATTACCTACAAAAGGTATGAAACCACAGGTGAGACCCCTGAGCCTAATCCTCACGCACGCACACACACACACACCAGGCTCACCCTGCCACAGCTGGGTCACACTGGTGGTGATGAACTGCATGGAGAAGCGGACCAGGTTCTCTTTGGTTCTCTCCATGGTGAACTTCTCTGGTGTCTGCAGAAACACAGAGAAGATGCTGTAGAGCCACACCAGCTGGAACCTGATTTCTAATAATCACAGCAGAAACATCATCAGTGCTGCAAACCCCAAACAGAGAGAGGCAGCTAGTGGGATACGGCACCTGTGGGTTGGATCAGGAGAGACTCTTTATAAGGGGCGTAACAGAACATGTAGCTGTGTTCTGAGCTGGTTTGGTACGGAACGTTTGGTTCAGCAGACGTGTACCGAGCTGCCACACGGACATGGAGCTGTGTTGCACATTAGTCAAGCAGCTGTGCCCAAGTTCTTTTGAAAGTCCCGGCTTACTGGGTCCATGTAGGTCGGTGTCGGTACCACACTCAGCTGTGAAAACAGACGAGCTGCCTCTGTCCCTAGTGCAGTGGTTCTCAATTAGTGGGGCGCGGGAGAAGAGCTGGGGGGGCGCAGCGGACGCACCCAACCAGCCCCCAGAGCTCAGAGCTCCGCTGACACGCTGGATCCAAAGATCCAAGCAGCTACTGGAGTAACGAATTCTACTTCAGCCAGAGTTTTAAAGTCAGGAAACATTTCACCAAATGAAATAACCAGAAGTCTACCAGACTCTCTGAAAGAAGGGTTTCCACTTTCTAGATCTGGAAGCTCTCGACATTTGCGCTCTGGTGCGCAGATCTGTCAGATGCGCTCTGAGCTCCTATTGCGCGCCGCTTTGTGCGCACTGCCAGATGCGGAGAATAATGCAGATGCTTTGATGGAAATCTTTCCACGATGTTACCTCCACGATGGATTCTTCTGTGGGCAACAAGGTCATTCCCCAGCACTTTCCCCTACCGCCCGACATTCGCCGGCGGACTATCAGCGAGTTAGTATGGCAAGCCGATTTAACATTTAAGCAGACTGGATAACGTGTATTCAGATATCTATAATTCTGTTGTTCCTAGCAGAAATTAACATTCCAGAAAGCCATAAAATCAATCATACTGTACACAATGAACATTGTGCAACCCCCCCCCCCCGCACATTGGGAGGAGGTCGCGAAAAAATCTATGTATCCTAGGGGGGGCTTCACCGAAAGTATTTGAGAACCACTGCCCTAGTGAGAGGACATTTTCTACAGCCGCAGACACTGTAACTACCACCAGACCTGTCCTTTCAGCAGACAACGTGGACTAATGACTGTTTCTATCAAAAGCATGAAGGCTGGATGGAGGAGGAGGTGACTAACCCTCCAGCTGTCCCTGCTGTGTGTAACTTAGTAACTATTATTAACTATTTTGTTGTTATTTTCTCTGGACCACCCTAACGTGTTGTCCTGGAGCTGCAGCCCAGAGCACACACCTGTCCTGCTCTGTATATGTACAGGCTGGGGTAGCTGCTGATGCCCCTCCTCCTGCAGAGGTAGTTGTTGTCTCCACAGTTCACCGCGCCGATCCGGATCACTTTTAATTTCATAAAATGTTTTCTTCCACCAGACGTCAGCTGGACTGTGTTGTGTCAATGTTTGAGCTCCAGTACCGTTGGAGCCAGCTGGTGACAGTGTGAGCATCGTGGGAAATAAAAGTTGATAAACCAGATCTCTCCAGAGTTTACGGCTGCATCTGAAACACACACACACACACACACACACACACACACACACACACACACACACACACACACACACACACACACACACACACACACACACACACACACACACACACAAAGTCTCATGTTTTTGTAACTGTTTTTTTAACCATTATAGATGAAACAGTAAGAATGAGAATCTGGTGCAAAAATCTAAAGCCACTGGTTTTTCTTGCTTCAGAGTCACCAGAGTCACCTCTGACTCTGCTTGGATTTAACCTATTGGATAATTACTGCAGGGTGATTATCTTTCAGCTGGTAACAAGTTATTTAACCCCAACTGGTGCAATGGGTTGCTTCTCATGTCTTAAACAACCATGTGGAAAGACACATCTGGTGGTCGTGGAAAAGATGTTAGTCTGTGTGAGAAGGGTCACATCATTGGCATGCATCAAGCAGAGAAAACATCTAAGGAGGTTGCATAAACGACTAAAACTGGGTTCAGAACTGTCCAACGCATTATTAAACACTGGTGTGATGAGTCCAGATGGACCCTGTTCCAGAGTGATGGGTGCATCAGGGTAAGAAGAGAGGCAGATGAAGTGATGCACCCATCATGCCTAGTGCCTACTGTACAAGCCTGTGGGGGCGGGGCTATGATCTGGGGTTGCTGCAGTTGGTCAGGTCTAGGTTCAGCAACAGGATGTGCTCCAAGAATGAGGTCAGCTGACTACCTGAATATACTGAATGACCAGGTTATTCCATCAATGGATTTGTTAAAAAAAGAGTCCAGACCTTAACCCCATTGAGAATCTTTGGGGTTTATTATTAGTTTCACCTTTTAGGTAGAATTACTGACATAAATGAACTTTTGCACCATATTCTCATTTTTCCAGTTTCACCTGTAAACTTCTCATCTTAAAACTGGATTCCAAATCTTACCGAAGTCTCCGCTATCCAAAGTGATGATCTCCAAATCGTCGTCATAAATTCCTGTAAACAGACCAGATTAAATACCTTCGTCCTCAGAGCACAGCAGATCCGGTTCTGGTTGAATCCTACCAAAGTCATATCTGTAGTAGTTCCAGCTCTCGTAGCGCAGTCCCTTTTCTCCATATTTATCATATTTCTTTCTCAGGTCCTCGTCTTTCAGAACCTCATAAGCCCGGTTCACTCTCAGGAACTTCTCATGGGCCGACGGGTCGCCCTAGAACGATTATGGTTATGTATTTTAATCAGTAGACAGCATTTGTTGGGCAAACGTTTCAGACTAAGTGACTGACCGGGTTTTTGTCTGGGTGCATGGTGAGCGCCAGCTTCTTGAATGCCTGTCGAATCTCTCTGGTTGTTGCCTCCTTGCTGACTCCCAGCAGGTCATAGTAGTCTGAGCTGTCCGCCCTGCAGAGCGCCGTCACCAGCATAAGACGAGGAGCAGCGGCAGGGCCCAACAGGCCTCAGAACCCTAAAAACTACTCTGAACCCCATCACCTGCTCTCCCAGGACAGTTAGAAGAACCTGGAACCGGAGAAGAACTTTTGTCAGCACCGCTGCACAACATGGTGATGCTGAAAGGAAATAAAACCTTTTCCTCATTCCTCTGAGTCCATAAATGTTAAGTGACAGTGTGACGTAGATCCGTCTTTTCTAATCCTAGAGTTTAAATCACAACATGAGAATAAAACAGGAACATACTCACAGTCACAAGTGACATTTCTGATATCAAGTCAAGTCAACATTTATTTGTGTAGCACATTTTAATGGCAACTGCTGTTGCCCCAAAGTGCTACACGTAGGCAGTAAAAGTAAAAGCATTCAAAATATTAAGAGCCGACAAAAGCCTTACAAGAGACTAAAATCACATGCAGATAAGACAAAATACATATATCCTGTTCCTTTAGTTTAAATCATACAAATTTTGATGTTTACAAAACTCAGACAGCTGTAATCAGGAGACCAACAAGCTCCTCTTCAATACAACCGTCTTATTTGGGAAACATTTTAGCAATCAAAGCAGGCTCCATATCGTTGGAAAATTTTTCAGTAGAGGGTTATTGTGCTGTATCTATGATCATATTTCTATGTGTTCCTGCTGTTCTGATCCTCATAAAACTAAAGATTAACAATTTAAAGGATCCTGCTAGGTGGGTGAAATCAGCCCTACCTCTCAGAAAATGACAGCAGTCTTGATTTGTCCTAGAACCCCTGGTGCTGTTTATGACCATATTATTTAGATACATCATCCCCTATGCACACTGCCCATCTATGGAAGTGATACAAACAATAGCAGCATGTGGAAACTCTGTTGTGTACAATGATGGACTGAGGTTGATGCTTAGATTACCAAGATGATGCAGTACAAGTTTAATGTTTTGGTGTGGGATCTCATGTATATTGGAAAGTCATTAAGTCTTTATCTGTCAACTTAACTTCTCATACTCTTCCAAAATGTGTCCTAAACGACTCTGTCCCAGTGCATGATAAAACTGAGGTTTTAAACTGTTTTAACAAGCATTTTATCTCATCTGGTTCAGTGTCTACTTCTACTGGAACACCCTCTGTGTCCCCCTGCACAGATTCCCAAATGACCCCTGGTGCCTCTTTTAACTTTGTTCCGTTTACTGTAGAGCAACTTGCTCTGAGCAAGTGCATAAAATTATTAGAACTCTGGATCCCAGGAAACCCTCTGGCCCAGACATTATAGAACCCTATTTTCTGAAAATGGCTGCTGATTTCATTGCAGAACCTCTTATAGTTCTTTTTAACCTTTCTATCAAAAACAAACAAATACCATCAGTTTGGAAGTCTGCTTTTGTGACTCCTTTACTAAAAGGTGGTGACCCAGCTCTATTAACAAACTACAGACCAATATCTAATCCGTGTGTCCTGGCAAAAACTCTAGAGACCCTAGTAAGTGAACAATTGAAAGACTTTTTATATTCAAATGACCTTCTCTCAAGTCTGCAATCAGGTTTCAGAAAAAAGCACAGCACCGTCACTGCAGGCACAAAGGTGATCAATGACATTCTTGTTGCTCTGGATAAAAAGCAGTACTGTGCCTCACTTTTTATTGATCTGTCAAAAGCCTTTGACACTGTAGACCATGCTGTTTTAAAACAAAAGCTTCCTTGTTTGGGATTGTCTGAACATGCAATCTCATGGTTCACTGACTACTTGAATGACAGAACTCAATGCGTTAAATGTGATGGCTTGTCCTCTGAATTGAGTGTCCACAAGGGAGTACCACAGGGTTCAGTTTTGGGACCCCTCTTGTTCCGGTTATAAAATGTGTCGGATGCTAATATGCACTTTTATGCTTCATGACACAATCATTTACTGTTTTGGAACATCTCCCACTAAAGCTGTTGAATTCTTACAGAAAGCTTTTAATGAGGTCCAACAAACTAGCCTAGTGAACTAGACCAATTCACATATATAGGATGGCTTGCCAGGCTACCAACAAACACTTCTGCAGTTAAAATTGGTCCTCAATGCTGACAAGACTAAACTAATGTTGTTTTCAAACTCTAAAAAAAGACCTCTAAGTACGCCCCCAGTGACCACTCTGGAGGGAAATATCACTCTGTTTTTCTTTTGAGGCAAAAAAACGACTAGTTACTGCAACATTTCTTTCTATTCTGGATTATGGAGACCTTTTGTATATGAATGCCTCCGCACAGTGTCTTGGTAAGATTGATGTGGTTTATCATGCCTCGCTGAGGTTTATTACTAACTGTAGACCACTGACCCATCATTGTGAACTGTATTCTCGAGTGGGATGGCCTTCTTTGTCCACCAGGAGGTTGGCACATTGGTACACTTTCATTTACAAGGCCATGCTTGGATTACTACCCAACTACATCTGTAACTTAATCTCACGAAGTGTAACTTCTCACAGTCTGCGTGCAAACGATCAGCTGTTACTCTGTGTTCCGTTTGCTCGCACTGAACTGGGCAAAAGGGCTTTTGTTCACTCTGCTCCTTCTGCATGGAACAGGCTGCAGGAAAACTGGAAACTAACCGAGCTTAACTCCTTGAATACATTTAAAGCCAGACTGAGAGCCTTTGAGACAGATTCCCTGTGTTGTAATTGCCTTCTGTAATTTTGTACATAACGTCTGTGTAACTGAAAACTTTTGTAACCAACTTTTGCTGCCTCTTGGCCAGGACTCCCTTGAAAATGAGGTTTTTAATCTCAATGGGACCTTCCTGGTTAAATAAAGAATAAAATAATAATAATAATGTGTAGGTTACTGGACTTTTTTTTTTTTTATTGACACCTCTTTCTTTGATATGGACCTATTTGTATGTCTTTAATAACGTGAACTACTACTACTACATGTTGACTTTCTGAGTGGAATAAACCAGTATGTTCTGGTCATACTGAGACCTAGGAGTTTGAGCTCAAAAACAAAACAGATAATAAGAGCAAGGCAGGATAAAAGATAAGTAAAACATTCTCAGAAAAGCAACATTAGAATTAAACCAATTTACTGTTTACATCTGTACGAAAACATATTTTCATCTTATCCGCCAGACGTGAGATAACTACACCTAAACTACATGGTCTCAAAGCTCATCCCTACAGCCTCTCAACGCAGAACAAATGGACATTATGTGTGTTTTACGTCCTTAAACACATATAAGTCTTTACTTGTGCTAAGCTAGCTGATATCGTGAGCTGGTTACCTATACCGTTTATACGGATATCACAACTAAAACTGGTTATCCTCTAGTGTTCATACTATTTTAATCCGATCGAATAAAACTGCAGTTCTGTTACCTTTCGGGCGTTTCAGCTCCTACAAGTCTGAGATGAAGATCCGTATCAGCGTCCGGCTCAAGCCGGCATCAAACTAAACACAATACAATAAATTACATCCGGTTATTGGCTTTCAAAATAAAAGCTGAACAGCCAAGTAACATGTAGGTAGATGTGCAAATTAAGTAATTCTAGAAAGGCTGTTCGTAAAATTAAAATTACTCTGAGCTGGACTAGTCTCAGGAAACACAGCTAAGTCATATGATGAGCAATAATCTCTAGTCCTGTATAGACCAGAATGATGCAGGCTTTTATTTTGACAACAAATTGACAAACTTCGAATTACTTCTGGTGTCTCGATGAGCTTTAAAATACAGCGGCCACATTTTGATGACGTATGTTTGAGCGCATTCGAGTAATGTGCGTTTGCTTTTTTAATATTTTAAACACATTAGAACTATGAAACAAGTTACAGAACGGAACGATAAATGAATACGCGGCGTTTACAATTAATGCGACCAAACATTTACACTGAAGTATATACTGTCATTTTATACATGACTGCCCAGCCCTTAGGCGACATAAACTTGTCTGGATAGTTGACTTGAGAGAGATGATGTTGGAGCAGTCTCGGTTTTTATTCCTTGATTTACTCAGATGAAAACGAATTACTCAAATGTTTCATATGTGTGTAAACATAACTAAATATATAACACAGATGCTTAAGTTTCATGCTTGGTGATAATTAGTCTCCAAAACACGAGAGGGAAAGAGGCACAGATATCATATACGTATTCATAATCATATCTATGGAAAGAGGGAGGTACGAAGTACTTTTGTTCTTTCCAACACTGAACTGTGAAACGCACATTTTTAGTGACGCCATCCACGTGCGCCGGAAGTTGTTTGGAGCTCATATGGTTACATCAGATAGCTTGAATTGTCATAAACAGTTTGATGGTAGCCGAAAGAACTGGCATACCGTTCGAACCGAACTGAACCATATCGCGTTTGTTCGGATACGATTTGCTGGTAGACTAATTTTATGTGACAACAACGAGAAGTTAAAGCAGCGTTGTTCGCATCGTTTGTTAGCTTTCGTCACTTCCTACTTTTGAAAATCGCGGCTTCAGAAATGGAGTTACAAGGTAGTTAAACTTCTGTACAAAGTTAATATTCTGGTGTCGTTTTATTAGTGTTGCAGCTGGCTGTTTTTATATAAAGTGACATTTAGTCTCGTCTCTATGGTGGTTTCACTGGAAACTTCAAACCCTCTGAGTTTCCCTGGGTAAAAATACAGACAGGATCTATAGTAAAAGCCACATGACTGGTTTGGTTCTGGACTTCAGGTCTGCTCTTTGGTTTTATTCCAGGATCTGGTCCTGATTGGGACAATTTTCCTAAACCCACTAAAAAAAAAAAACAATGTCTGTTTTAATTTGGTTACGCTCGTTTCTGACAACTTGCATCCTGCTTTCTTAACAGCCTTAACCTGTGAAAGTTAGGACCAATCTCGTAATTTGTTTAAATGTGTATAATTTAACTGAAATGTAATTCAAAGCTGATTATGATTTAGACCTATTTTCAATAGTTTCCATTAGTCTAGAAGAGGAACAGACCTATTACGCACAGCTGGGCAAAACGATGCAGTTTTATTATAGTTCATATATGTTGCACTCAGGTAAGACACATATGTTTAACCCCTAAACTGCTCAACACAGCAGGATTTGGAGTCTTATTTCCTGATATATGGTCATCTTTCCCCGGATTGAATAACAGCAACGTGACTGCCACTGACTTGCAATGTGGATGTTTTATCTCCACAAATAACAAAAGCCTAGAGGAGCTTCTGCTGTAGTGATGAAAAGAATGAGATTGTGGATACAAGTGACCGAAATGAGTTTTCTCCACAGGGTGTGGGCTCTCCCTTAGACATAGGGTGAGAAGCTCGGTCAGTAGCCAATCGTAGGAAAGCCCTTCTAGCCCTTCAGACATGAGAAAGGCAGGACATTTCTAAAACATCTTACATTTACAACATTGGTGCTCAGGCGTTAGTCAAGGGTTGGTGTATGTGGGATTTAACTCTTTTGTTCCTGTGTCTTAGTGGGTTCTGAACCGATGAGTTTGGGCTCCCCCACCTCTCCTAAGCCGACCTCAGGGGCTCAGTTTCTGCCTGGGTTCCTCATGGGTGACCTGCCCGCTCCAGCCAGCCCACAGCCTCGCCCCTTCAGCCTGACCATGCCCCTCACAGAGAACACAAGCTCAAATCAAGGTCAGCAGGAAGAAGATCCTAACTTCATATCAGCCATTGGTTTTTTTTATCTACACAGTCTGTTTATCCTAACATTGTGCTTTTAGGAGGTGGAGGAGGTTCTGCTCTTCAGCCCATTGTTCCCACTCCAAAGGATAAGAGTGGAGCTCCACCTGTTCGCAGCATCTATGATGACCTGGTGACAGCAGGGACACCCCTCAGTGCTCACAAGCAGGTTAGTACAAGGCAGATGAGGGTATGGTTCAGGCGTGTTTAACCATCTGGCAGACTAACCTTAACCCTGACTTACAAATGAAGATGCACTATTCTCCAGTTATCCTTGAAGCTAACAAACTATTAAGACAGAAGAAGACCAGTCAGAGGTGACTGTAGAAATAGAGTACAGGTATGGAGGGCAGTGCACAAAGGGTACGACCAGATCTTTCATGTGTTCAACAAAGAAAAGCAGCACAAAGGAGCGACAGAGGCAACGTGATTTTAACGGTCAGCTGGACATCACTTATCACACCCAAGTTTCCAACTACCTTTGATGGAGCAAAAGGGATTCAATCCACAATGAAATATTGATCCTCCTCCTGTTCCGGCCATTAACAAAATGGCACCTGACCTGTGCTTGGTTCAGCCGCAGTTTACTTACCTGTCTAAGCGTTTCTTCTCTGTTTCAATCTCCAAGTTTTGGTCCTCCTCCACTTCCCTCGCCCATGGTGTCCCACAAGGTTCTGTGCTGAGGCTTCTACTGTTTCTCCTTTATCTGCTCCCTCTCCAGCACATGCTGAGTTCTTTTAAAGGAATCTACTACCATCTTTGTGAAGATGACATTCAACTGTACATCAACTTTAAAGAGCAGGTTCACTGAGAAACTGTTTTTTACTTGTTTAATTTTGAAATATATGATCAAACAGTCTTGAGTTTCACATGCATGCCGAACGTGAAAATAGTCTTCTACCCCTATTTCCTGCTTTAGCTGATGATCGAAAATACATGGGAAATGTTTGGGTCAGAAAAATCCACACAGATCTATGTTACACTGTAATTTAACATTCTTGGTGACTCGTGACAGAGAAGGCTGTTGTTGATTTAGACAAAAATATCAGAAGGTAATCATTAAACTGTGTGTGATGATCTGTATGTCACACAAAAACACAACACAGCACAACAATGGTGGTAATGTTGAATATTCTGCTCAGTCTCTGACTTTTTGTCAGATGCTGAACCAGGAAATGGCTGCAGGCAGCAAGAAAGCAGGCAGAAAGCTCTGGAACAACCAGTCCACCCCCCAGTCAGTCAGTTATAGATGGTCGTGATTTTGGACTGGGTCAGAATGATAGGAGCCCCAATGAAGCAGGGACTGAAAAGTTGGGTAAAATAACCAAACTGTGCTGTTGGAAAAAGAAGTCAAACTGAACCACACCCATCTGCTCTCCCGGTCCTCCGAATGGATTAAATTATGCTGTACTTTGACAGAATAAAACTTATGTTATTAATGTCAGTGGATGTCTTTTGGAACTGATCAGTGACATCACTCACTTCTGAAGCAGTCATGATGTGCTGACGTCTTGGAAAAGTCCTGATAGGGCTGAATTTGTATGGAGGCAGCAGCTGAGAGGATCGAGCCATCGTATCTCCTGGTCACTTGTCCCCTCCCAGAAATTTCCCAGAACTCCTTTACTGGAAACACGACTCATGTTGGTGGTTGACAGAGGGCCCAAAAACTTTGGAGTAACAAGGCTGTTATTAGTTTGGGATGTGGCCTTTAGAGATGTCTGTTTTCACAGCAGTTGTCGGCCTCAGGAGGAGTTTGCTTTCACACATTCAGGTCAGCTCTCCACCAGTGTTGAAGCAGCAGGCGTTCATTTACAGTCTCAGAAATGTATTGCTGTCAACAGAATGGAGCCTAAACCAGAACACGGCTGCAGTCACATGTTAGAACTTATAACGAATAGCTAAAGTGTCTCGTTTCTAACAGTGTTAAAATCAGAGCGAAGGGCTGAGTGTGATGGGGAATGTTTTGTGTTTGTCTTCAGTCTTTTCCAGTTGTTCAGTCCCCGCTGTCTGCCCGTCAGGCCTCAACTTCAGGAACAGGTAACACCAACACCGCTTCTGCTGTGGGCTCCACTATTAGCACCACTTAGTTTAATTAACAAATGCAACAGTTGCAGTGTTAATTTTGCTGATGAAACAGTTTTTGTTTTTTTGACGAATTAATTTTTGAAAACGAAATTAGACGACTAAATTATGACTAAAATTAAACGCTAATTAAAATTTCTTGTCAAAGTGAGCACTGCACAGTAGAAATGTTTTTGGATGCATTATTGATTTACAAACACAGACTCACTGCTCCTCCGTCTGCATTAACTGGGTCCTAACACCTGTGCTGTGTGTAGGTGTGCAGCAGGTGTGTCTGTCTCCAGCTCAGGTGGATCCTTTCTACAGCCAGGGGGAGTCTCTGTGTTCTGAAGACCAGCTGGACCAGACCTGGGTCACCGTGTTTGGGTAACGTGTGCCCCACAGCAGCCCTCTGTTCTGGGTAATGTGTTAGTGTATGAGGTAGACTAATGTGTGTGTGTGTGTGTTAGTTTTCCTCCAGCGTCAGCCTCCTACATACTGCTGCAGTTCACTCAGTATGGAAACATCCTCAAACACACGGTGAGATACACTAACACACACACTCAGAACTTATGAGCTGATGAAGAAGTCTCCTGCCATATTTCTCACTTGGTGTACCCGCTCAGACTCCATTAAACCATTAAAGCCACTGGTGAGTGACGCGCCCGGTGTCTCTCCTGCCCAAGTTCACTCGTGTTTTCAACACATCTACAAATGAATGCCTTGTGAGTCGTTCTCTGTGGGACAAAAGCTCTGGCACTCCTGTTTCAGGAAGTAGAAGTTAGCCAGAGCAGAGAACAGCTGAAGATGGCAGATTTTGGAGTCTTAAGTCCTGAAAGGACACTGACTCTGTTTGCTCTGCAACGTTGATGTTTTGGTAAATGGGCTGTATTTGTATAGCATCTTCTAGGGTTCTACAGCCCCCCAAGGTGCTTCACAACACACACAATCATATGCTGGTGGTGATGAGCTACAATGTAGCCACAGCTGCCCTGGGGCACACTGACAGGTGAGGCTGCTGAGCACAAGTGCCACTGGTGGATGAAGCGTCTTGCCCAAGGACACAGCAACTGTGACAGACTGAGTGGGACTCGATCCCACAACCTTCCAGTTATGAGGCGGGCACTTAACTCCTCTGCCACCACCGTACCCACAAATAACACAAGCCTGGAGGAGTTCTGCTGTGTGGTGGAGTTGCTAATGCTAACGGTTAGCTTCTACTAGCCGAGACGTTCTCTGCTGTTTCCTGGACGCTAAACCAACAACAACCTTCCCCGTCGTGAGTCAAGATGGGTGAGTCCATTAATGTTAAGTGACGGTGATCTGTCAGGCTTTTCTAATCCTAGAGTTTCACTGTCTATTTTCTATCAGAAGCTAATGCAGGAGATAGGTGTAGGAGACTACTTTCATGTTCAGCCTGCATGAAAAACTCAGAGTGACCCATTAGAATCAAAAATAATCATCAGAACATGGTTTCTCAGTGAACCTGGCCTGTTAAAGAGTTTCTTGTTAATAAATAATACCTGATGCTGCACCAACCCCTGTGATGGACTGGGGACCTGTCCATCACAATGATGCTGGAGATAGACACCAGTTCCCCCCGACCTTTCTTGAGAGGAGCGATTAAGATCCCTGACCCGACTTATGTACATGCACACATTGCTGGTCCCTGTTCTAAACCCATCACAGCCCATTGTGGAAGATTCTCTCCAGCCTCCATGGTTTGAGGTTATGTGATGGAAACTGATGGACTGATGATGCGTTTACAGATGGCATCTCCTGGGAACTGGATGCACCTTCAGTACCAGTCCAAGCTGCAGGCCAGGAAAGCCCTGTCTAAAGATGGGAAGGTGTTTGGTGACTCCATCATGGTGGGAGTGAAACCATGCATAGACAAGGTTGGTACCCCACTAAGGCTGGATGATGACATATCTATCAATAAACGCTTGGTGCCATAGGAAAGCAAAGATTGATAAAAAATTCAATAAACAAAGTTCGGCTTTGTCGAGATAAAAAGAAAAACTTAAAACAGTTTCACAAGTGAAACTGGAAAATTAGAATACTGTGAAAAGGTTCAATATTCTAGAGTCAAAGTGTCACACTAATCAGCTGATTAATCCAGAACACCTGCAAAGGTCTCTCAGGACTTTTGCACCATTCTCATTTTTCCAGTTTCACCTGTAATCTGTTTGAAATAACCTTCTGATCTTCAAAGTACCAGAGAGCATTAAAGATAGTGATTTGTTTTATGATGGTGACTTTTATAAGTAATGTTGTGATAGAATGTTTGCCCTATCATCAGCCCTACGCTCTACAACCTTTCATCTCTGTGTTTGTCTCAGAGTGTGATGGGAAGCTGTGAAGCTATCTCTCCTCCTTTGTCCTCCTCTGTCCTCCCCTCCACCCCTCACTCTGCCATCAGGCCGCTCAGCGCCACCTACAGGAGCTCCGCCAGTGACTACGAGGTAGTGCCAGACCTCTGATTAGTCGTGAAACCGTTACTTTTTACCTTGACACAAAAACTGTTGAGGAATGTCTCCCTGAATCTGTCTGTCTGTCCTCAGGTGGTAGCAGATAGACAGACTCCCAGGAAGGATGACAGCTTTGTTTCCAAGGCCATGGAGTACATGTTTGGCTGGTGAGACCAGCAGCTGTTAAGAGAAAGGTGGATCTGCAGAAACCAGGATTAACTAGTGTGTGTGTGTGTAATTGAATGTGGAGGATCTCGTCGTCTGCTTTTGTGACATGTATTTTAATGCTTCGTCTAAATAAAGTCTTCTTAACTTTACTTTTGCTCTTTTCTTCACAAGAACACAAACATCTGGGGCCTCATTATAAAGAGCAGTGTCTGAAAACGTGAGTGATTTGGGATTTACAGAAAAATGTGGCAATTTGAATTAAACTTTGGACCTGAAGTAAGAGCATTTTGGAGACTGGAAGCCTGGCAGCACAGCCAGTGATATGTTTAAATTAAGACGTTTACAGACTTTTAGACCCTTGTGAACACACAACCAAAGTCAGACCCTCTGAACAGGATGAAAATATCTGTTAAATATATTGTTTTTAAGATATTGTTTTCATATTTCTTCAGATTACTTATTGGTGAATGAGTTGTGTGACATGATGGTGAACCTGTTGTTAGGGATAGGGAAAGTAAGGCTGATATTTGATATGAACAATATTTCCTGCCTAAGGCCCTTTTGGGTTAAACTGAACGATTTCATGAAATGTTCCCCTTAGATCTGGAATATATCAGCCATCCCTGATATATTTAGCTTTTAGCCTCGTAATTCTAAGTTGTCATTCTTAGGCACTGATGTTCTGTATCGTATGTATCGTAGCTGTGTTCTTTAGGGCCACAGTGGAAACAAGTGTTTTACACTTTATTGTGCTACCCTGTATACTTAATGATTTTACAACATAATATGATACATACTTGTATTACTTTATTTGACAAAATTCATTATCTATGCTAATAAAAATCAATCAACATTCTGCTCATTTTACTTTCCAGAGGAAGAATATGACGTCACTGAGCAGCCATAAAAGTATGTGAAATAAAAGTGAAACATCGCGATATCTTGTTAGCAGCCTTCCTATGCCGAGGTGCCGGAGCTAATATCTCGCGCTACTTTCGGCGTCTCGCTCATTCCGCCACGGTCCAGCCTGCCGGGAGGGGGTTCCTACAACAGCTCCGCATTATTACATTCGGAAACAATCAAAATTTACTGTTGTAACAACCAACATCTTTTTATTTATTTAAAGTAAACGAACGCGTTCATCTTATTTTCTCTGTAACCGTAAGTTTGAGGTAGTTTGTTCAGAAAAGAAAAGCCAAGTTTCCGTTTGAGCTGAGTCGGTCGTGCTAACAAAGAAAATCCTTTCTCTTCTCAAATAGTCCCCCACTACTCTCTAGTTATGAGTCATGTGGTCGTTGATAATCCACACGGTCTAGATCAGCAGGTAAGTACTTCTCACATCGTTTCTTTTCTCGTGTGAGCCTGAGAGGAATTTTCCATGAAGCGTTTGTGGTTTTGACAGAAACCGGCAGCTTCGTTAGCCTGGAGCTAAGCTAACGCGGCGGTAGCTAAGATGTCGGACTCTTACGGAGGAACTCGATGTTCTGTCGCTCTAAAGTAACACCGTTAACTAATTTTTAGCGCGGTTGCCTCTATAATGTGGTCCAACAGTACAAACTGAAGTATTTTATGTGACTTACGTGTCAGATTCCATATGAAGTTGTCGGAAGCCGCCGATGACACGTAAGACCCGGCCGGCATCGGTGAGGCCTGGTCGGCCTGAAACGTGGCGCAGGAAGAAATATGGGCAGCAGCGATCGGAAAGGTTTCATGTATCAGTCTGTCCGCTTCTCGATACTCACTTTAAAAGATTCCAACCAGGCCAGTGGTGTGTTGAGTAGGTGTTTTAAAGGTTCATAACAGAATATTGACTAAATGAACTGGTTTTGGTGGTGAATGGGGCAACAGAGAGACACCAGTTTAACTCAGAAGGCCACATTCTAACTAAAGTTACCTGTTTGATGACCACGAGAAAGTCGGAGTAAGCGTTTAAACTTTGATTTACACCGTGACCGAATAAGACGACAAACCATTTAGCAGCAGGGACTTCAGCTGTTCACACATAGTTGTTTGTTTATTAGGATCCTCGATGGCGCAGGGTTTAGTCGCCCTGTTTGGCATTTTGCAAAATGAATGTACTGTCTCCAGTTATGATTTTATTGATGTTTATGCAACACTATTCATTTAAAACAAGTTAAGAGTGATTCTCTCCTTTCTCCCGTAGCTTGCTGCCCTAGACTTGAACTCTGCTGACGGACAGGGCGGAGGAACTGGCAGTAAGTTACCATGGACGTCAAGTCTGTTTGGTTCTTAATTACCCAGATAAAACAGGTTTTTGTCCTTAGTAGAGATGTGTGACTAACTTCCTTTAAACATGAACATATACGACAGGAAAGATGCCTTTTGAGTTATTCTCTTCACTTTTTTCTATATAGCATACATTGTAAGTTGAAAACTGTGCTGTTTGAATCATATCCTGGAGCTTTAAATGTTCTGTTTTAGTGAGTGTGTTAACATGAAGCTGTCTCGTACAGGGCGTTACATTCCACCTCACCTGAGGAACAAAGAGGCGTCTAAAAACGGTGAGTTGTACCAGTCTGCTTGACCAGTCAGAGCTGGACTGACTTGACTTTTTGTTGGTGTCAGAAGCCCATCAGAGCATGGTAAAAGCAAGCACAATTGAGAAAGAACAGGTTTTACACAATATTTTGTGTAACTAATTTATGTTTAGATACAAAGAGAAAGCCATGTCCCCTGGGTTTTTGTCTGCGTGGCTGCTTATCGTGTCCCACGGACAGTAGGACTTGAGCCCATGTGTCTCCCTAGCTGGAGGACGGGCCAGTGCAGACTAAATGTAAAGTACTAGCTGATGGCTGCTCTGATGCAGGGTGGGCTTGAAGTAGCTTTAAATCAAGACCTGTCAGCTCAGACTGTTCTGTTAGTGTTCAGAATGAGTTGAATGTACGGTTATTTTAGGACAAGATTCTGTTCTCTGGCCTATCACAGGTTTAGAACTGGGCCACAGATAATTTTCTATTGAAACAGACTAGAAGTTATGGTACTGTGTCACTGTACACTTGACCTTTTTCACTTATTACTGTTTTCTTATTCCACAGCAGGAAATGCTTTTTCCGCTGGTAGACAGTGCGGTTTTTCTGTGGCACCCGTAAATTTCTGTAAGTCCCTTCTGTCTGCTTTTGCTGAGGGCAAATTGCATTTCCAGATGCATGAAATATCAGTTTTACACACCAGCCAAGTGTGGAGCAGGGAGGAGTTTAGGCTGGAACTCAACACAGTGCAGCCAACACACATTTATTTGGTAGGGAGGGGGGAGCAGTGAAGACTTCATATCTAACAGCAAGAATTGATTTTATTGCTCTTTGCAATACAGTAATTCTCATTTACCTGCAATGTTCCGTAAGCAGTGCCCACCACGGCAGGCTATCCCGTCTGCGTGGTAACTATCTCACCAGCCTGCCCTCGGGTCAGTCTTTTTATAGCCTGCCTTCCTACTTTTGCTCAGGTTACCCAAGACTGGCCTCTCAAGAGCTTGCCTTTTACCATGCCTACAGTGGTGGCTGGCCAAACAGATGTGGTATACCTGGACTTCACCTGCATGTTGTGCCTTTAATATAGCTGAGCACTAAGGCAGAGTCAACATCTGGCCCTAACACATCTGTCAGCTCTTGATCCTGCTTGTGATGGTGTCTTAAAGACTGCACTGCATCACTTGTGTGTCTGACTAATGAGATCGTAGGCTGTGACAGTCTGTTTTTCTTTGTCCCCATGTTGTTGAAACCTCTTAACTTGATTCAAGAATTTATGCCACCGCACTGTTCTGGCTTCTGAATAACCCACTCACTTCAGACACAGTCTAGTCTCCTTATTAATCATGGAGCAACATCCTAAGGTGTGCACACCTTTGTCCTAGTAAGTGCCCATTCCAGAGGGTTTAAAGTTCATCCTTCTGATGAGCACTTCCTGGCACATCATCGAAAGCTGCTGACTATAAAGCAACTGGTTAAGATTAAAACTAGAGCATTTAAGTTTAAATAGAGCTGGTTTAGTACTAGTCCTTCATCTTCATTTCTAGGTAGAGCCCTGTGCCATACCATATTTTCTCCATTACCACTAGAGTTGCTCCGATCACATGATCGGAAATTAGGGCTGCTCGATTATGCCAAAATTATATTCACGATTATTTTGACTGAAATTAAGATCTCGGTTATTTAAGACATTCTTAATTAACGTTGATTTTATTATTTAGTTATTTATTCGGTCTAAAATTGCACAGGGCACAAACAAATCAGAGGAAAAGAAAAATAAATGAAAAAAGAAACAAGATAATTAAAAAACAATTCCTGATTCCTCGTGTTAAAGAGCTCATAGTTTATAATCAAAGGGGTATAAGCTGAAGTTTAACTTATTTAAGCCTACCCAATGGTTAGTCTATGTAACGTGATCATGCTGCACATGCGCACATCATTCCCTTTCCTAATGTCCGTAAGAACGGTCCGGAGTGCAGCTGAGTGTTTTGCTAACCTGTAGGGAATATCTGCGACAAAGTTATCCAGAAAGTAGCTAAGGGTCATCAGAAATGTTGCCAAGTTGTTCGCTAGGTGCTTTTAGTAAATAAACGTCAATAGGGTCGAAAAAGTTGTTAGAAATAACAGCAAAGTTACTAATTTGGCAACGCTGTGTGGGAGGTGCGCTCGATTTGCTCGGAGCAGCACAGGAGGGAGGAGCAAATATTGTCTTGTTTTGTTTTTATCGTTCAAATCCCAGATTGCAAATGTGATTAAAATTCGATTAATTAAGCAGCCCTATCAGAAATAGGGCCCAATCATCTGATTATCTAAGGATCAGATTTAGCCTTTTAAAATAACAATCATGACTTTTTAAATTCATCCTGACATTTTCAAACAGAATAACAATGGCTTAGTTTTCATTTCCACAAGTTCCTCTACATTAGTGTTCTTAGTTTTTTGAAAGATAACACCACCATAATGTCACACAATTTGTGGCAGGTAGGAATTAGACAGAGCTAACATGCTAACTGGACACTTGAAAAGTACAGAAAGTAAAACATCGGTAGATGCAGATGTTGTACAGAGAAATGTCGGCCAAGGGTTGCATGCCTGCCCCGCGGGACTCTGTATCGGCAGACACTCGAAATCAAATGCCCGACCCTGATATACCTTCATGACGGTTCATATATTCCGATTCTAGTGTGCTCCGATAGCTTTGCCACAATCGTTAACAGCTGATCTTCGCGAAAAATTATTATTGGCAAAATCCAATAAGTGGGGGTGGGGGGGTTTAAAAACACCTGATTTGGGATTTTAATCTAGGTTAAAAAAAATTCAGATACAGCTCAAATTCTGGGTAATTTGTGTTTCTTGTGATGTGTTGGCACTCTATTAGCCTGAAGCTGAGCTCTGTAACACCAAGTTGAAGGCTAAATGAGTTGGCTGAAACTTGGATGTCCATCACATCTGGTCTCCTGAGCTGTGGGAAAAAAACGTCTTTTTTTTTATCAATTCATTTCACATTTGAATAGAGTTGAATGTTAAAATGGAGTGATGACATCACTAGAGTGGAGGAAAGCTGGAAAATGACAGATATCAAAAAGCTGAATTATGTAGTAATACCTTAAAGTCAGACACGGTTTCTGTGGGCATTAAAACGACGACAAACCTGTAAAGGAGTCTACTAAAGCTTTAACTGTCCCGACTGCTCTCCAAATCAGGAAAAGTTAGTTTTTACTCATTCATCAGTAAACTACACTCGGGCTCAGATCCATCTGGTTGAAGTGTCAGTGCGACATTAGAGCTGTAGGATCAACCAGCCACTGTGCTCTGTGGCACAGCTTAAGTCCTTTGTCCTTACAATGTGAATACTCAGTGCGTTTACATGCGCATCAGAAAACTGAACTTTTGCCCTAAAAAGACTAACATAGTTTTTTTAAATGCATGTAAACGCATTAGTCTGGCTGAAAGTAAACTTCTAATCAGACTGAAGCACCTAGATAATGCGGTAGTTATCTGACTTCATTCTGCAAGTAAACGGGTTAGCCGAGCTGACCTGATTGGAGGCTCGCGTTCCGGAGGTGATGCGGCCGCAGTAGTGCTCGTCTGATAATATCACCGCCACAACGTAACATGCGCAACATCATCAAACAGTGCAATACGTACCAATAACCTGTGCTGCAGCGCTGTTGTCCATTCCTTCAGCCATTGTGCATATCCTGTTTCAATTCCGTCTCATTTACTCCCGCCAGCGTTTGTTTACTATTTGAGTTGCTATAAGCTAACCGGAACAATACCCAACATGAAAGGGCGCATGTCGCCACCTACTGTACCGGGGTGGAACGAACTTCATTTGAGAGGTCGGTTTTCTAAAGCGCATGTAAACGAGTATAAAGACTCGCAGCTTATTATCATAAAATCAACCTGGATCGACTTAGGTGTTGATACTGCACATGTAAACGCACTGACTGATGGACACATCTACTGTCCATGGGTCAGCAGATTGTTGTGCATGTCCCATGTGGACAGACTGTTTTAAAGAACCTCAGTACAGACCTATAATTGTACACTCAAACATCTTGTCTTCAAAAGACTAATAACTAGCTTAGACTTATGTGGTGTGGCTCGTCCTCGTCCCGTGTCAAACACCAATCCATATATTCCCCCCCAGTGGGTTAGGGTTAGGGATATGCTTCCTAGTCTGCTGGGTGTGGCGGTGTGTTTCAGAGAGTTGGGCTCAAAGTTCATTAGGTCAGGGTTTCAGTTTGTTCATTCTTTTGTTTTCATCACAGACATTTTTCTGTTTGCATTTTCAAAGATTCACCAGGATGGGACAATGGACGCACCAATGGATTTGTGAATGGTTTCCATGACAACCGCACAAACGGAAGCTTTGGAGGACGTGGACCCCCTCGCAATGATAGAGGTGGGCGTGGCGCCTACCGTGGTAACAGGGGTGGAGGCTCATTTAATCAGCCATTACAAAGTACAGGTGGGGAAATGCTGCTGTCCCTTACAGCTGTAGACCCAGATAGTGTCATCCATGTAGGCTCTACTCCCCCACCCCTTCAGTATGGCTTTATTTCATTAAAACACTGAACCATTCAGCTCAGTTATCAACCGTTCACTAGGTAGTGTGGTTAGTTATTAAACGCCTAGTGAAGGGTTACTTTAGGAAACACGGCTTTCCTCTGCCCTTGGTAAGAAACGGCCATTTCGGGTGATTTGTTTCATGAGTTTTATTTTATTTTGACATGTTTTTATTCCATCCAGGGTTTGGGGGTTTTGAAAACAAAGATGGTGGCTGGGGAGGGCCCACTAGAGATGCTGCCTATAACAGCTTTGGCGGGCGAAATGATCGATCCAAATCTGCCTTCTTTAATGACCGTGGGGCGGGCTCCAGAGGAAGGTGTGTGAACCTCTAAACAGTTATTTATTCTTCATGTTGTTTCCTCCCTATAAACGGTTACCCCATATGTGTGTGTACAGGTATGAGCGGGGGGGCTTTGCTGGTGGCGGGAACAGTCGTTGGGTGGATGACTCCAGAGAGGACGACTGGTCCAAGCCAACTGCTCCTAATGAACGACTGGAAAAGTGAGTGGGAATTTCCCCAGAGCCAGACCAACACCTGAACTGAGCTGAACTCACCTGTAAACATTGTTTCTCAGTGAGCTTTTCTCTGGAAGCAACACCGGGATAAACTTTGAGAAGTATGATGATATTCCTGTGGAGGCTACTGGAAGCAACTGCCCCCCCCACATTGAGAGTGTAAGGCTGCTGCTCTAGAGCCTGTTTCTCTTTTAACAGACAAGCTTTTACACTCTTGGCTGTTTTGTGTCTGTAGTTCCATGATGTGGACATGGGGGAGATCGTCATGGGCAACATCACCCTGAGTCGTTACACCCGTCCCACTCCGGTCCAGAAACATGCTATACCCATCATCAAGTCCAAGAGGGACCTGATGGCCTGTGCCCAGACTGGTTGGTGTTTCTGCACATATAAACTGATCAGAAGGAGGTTTTATTTTTTATAAACTATCTAACTAAGCTGGGGGGATGTTTCAGGTTCTGGCAAGACTGCAGCTTTTCTGCTGCCAGTGCTGAGTCAGATCTACACAGATGGACCAGGAGATGCTCTGCAAGCTGCAAAGAGCAGTGGACAGGTAGTGGAGGCCATCCAAACTATACGTATCAAGCAGTAGTACTCGCCTGTTCTAAAGAGTGTTTTTTTTTAAACCCCAAGGACAATGGAAGGTACGGCCGTCGTAAGCAGTACCCCATCTCCCTGGTCCTGGCCCCCACCAGAGAACTGGCTCTCCAGATCTACGACGAGGCGAGGAAGGTAGGATCACGACTAGTAGGTGATTCTGGTGTGTGTTTGTGTGTGTTAATCTGTCTTTGCTGCTGTGCAGTTTGCCTACCGCTCACGTGTGCGTCCCTGTGTGGTCTACGGAGGAGCTGATATTGGCCAGCAGATCCGGGATTTGGAGAGAGGCTGTCACTTGTTGGTGGCCACACCTGGACGTCTGGTTGACATGATGGAGAGGGGCAAGATTGGTCTGGACCACTGCAAGTCAGTAGAGCTCTTCTAATGAAGGTGTGAGTGAGTGGGTGGGTGTTAATCAGTCATTATGAAACGTGTCCAGCTACCTGGTCCTGGATGAGGCTGACCGCATGTTGGACATGGGCTTTGAACCACAAATCAGACGCATTGTGGAGCAGGACACAATGCCACCAAAGGGCATCCGGCAGACCATGATGTTCAGTGCCACGTTCCCTAAAGAGATTCAGGTAAGTGTGTTACTGATGCTTTCATCTGTGTGTGTTGTTTAGGCTCACTAAGGGTGATTCTATTTTTAGATTCTGGCTCGAGACTTCCTGGAGGATTACATTTTCCTGGCAGTAGGCCGTGTTGGTTCCACTTCAGAAAACATCACCCAGAAGGTGGTGTGGGTGGAGGAGAACGACAAGAGGTCCTTTCTTCTGGACCTGCTTAATGCCACAGGTTGGAGATGCTAATACTTTGTTACATTAATAACTAAAATAGAGAAAACTTGAAGACCAAGTTCACTCAATTTTTTCAGCATGCGTGCAGTGGTCTCTAGTATTAACAAATGCCTTGTGAGTCGATCTCTGTTGGGGGGGGGGGGGGGGGGAGAACACGGCAGGATTTATTTACATATTTCCTGATATTTGGACATCTTTCCCCTGATTTGGCTAACAGCAATGCCACTTGCCCAGTTTCTCTTTCAGCTCCTGACCTTTGAGCTGCAGGTAGCAACAGACAACTCAGCCACAGCTTTGCGTTTGGGTCTGCCAGGTCTTCATGGTGTCCTATCTGATCCAACACACTAGAGCTGAGGAGGGCACCAGTGTCACCATCATTATGTCAGTGTGGGACGCCCTCCCCCACCCATGTTTTTAAAGCCTCTATTTTTTATAAAACAATGCCGCCAATTTGCCGCAACGCCGATGCGGCATCAGGGAGCTTGGGTCGTTTATAAGAGCTCAGACCGTGGCGATAATGTTGCGCAATCATGTCCGTTTTATAAAAGATTGCGCGATAGCGGCATAAAGGGGGTATGGGGGCGGTCTCTGTACTGTCGTGGACTTTCGTGTATCTTGGACATAACTTTTTATTGCGATCGAAGCTGTGCAGCTGTGTGTCCTCCACCATCCCTGTGAGCTGTCAGATGATCTGAGCTGCAGATCTAACAGAGAAAAGCTCCGGGAGCACCGCAACGCTCCAAATGATCATCTCAGCTGATTCTGTTTACAAAACTGAAACTTAAGCGAGTGTTTACTTTCATTTTCATTATAGTTCCCAGCCGGAGCTCGGCATTAATTCATCCCATGGTCATGACACCTCCCTCTGTTGCGCCAACGCTTAATGTGCGTTTATAAGACCTGCGAAGCCGCAATTTTACCGCAATATTACTATCAAGCGTGGCGACACGAATGCCGCAATATTCCCGTAACATGATACCGCCATGGCGCGTTCATAAGAAACACGTTGCGGTAATATTGCGGTGATTTGCCGGCATGGTGTGTCTTATAAAAAGGGCTTAAGATTCTGTTAGCATCTGCAGAGCATGTTTCTCCCACAGTCTGAGATGTGACTGTTGAATGAGGAAACAGATGTTTTTTACTTTGTTAAATCTTCTTAAATGTTTAGAATGTTTTTCACTTTTACATTGTCCTAAGGACTGATGGCACGTTGTGTCAGACATGTTTTTGATAAAATAAAGCAAGTATCTGACACCTTCTATTTATCAATGAAAACAAATCCATATGAAGTAATTGTGATGCATCGAGACGTCAAATGAAGATTCACACCACTGCAACACACCACCAAATGGTGATCGGGCAATTGCTCCAAAACACACAACCACAGGTCAGATGATGCAAAGTTAATCTGACCTGTGACCTCAGTTGCCTTGTTACCGCATCCACCAATGGTCTTATGCTGAAACTGGGTGTTAAGAATAGAACAGCACTTGGGTTCAGATCAAGTGAGCTGTTCCTTCCATCACACCCCTCCAGGTTAGCATCAGCGGAATGGAACGGTTTTGTCGCGAGCTTCGCTGCGCGCAAATGCACACCAGGAGAGTGTCAGCCGTGGAGCGGCTTTTCCACTGTCCTCCTCGTTGGACTGACGAGATCACAAAATCCCTCGAGACTTCAAAGGTCACCATTTCAGGGGTAGAAATTAACTACACAACCAACCGGCCAGCCGGGCCAGTAACTCAGAAAAGTTACCAGCCCCGCAGATCATCTGCTAAAATGAGTAAAAAATCACAACTGAACCACCATTTTAAACATAATAAACTTTTATTACGTTCATATTTACGAACGTAATAAACTTTTATGTTCATATTTACAATCAGCACTGTGTCAGTCAGTATTATAATTCATTTAGCCAATAATACTTACTCACACATCCAAGTGAAGTCTGTGTATGGCCTCCCTTTCTTTGCAATGGCGTGATCCGTACGAAACAAATTTTCCAGTTTGTCTTGTGCTTTCGCCATAGACACGAGGGCCTTGGCAGCTGGCAACTCTCCTACCGCTGCCGTTTTTGCCATAGCAGTCTTTTCCGCCTTCATGTGGCTCGCTGTTTTTTCATGGTTTTTCACTCTGCTAACTGCTAGCTTGCTCATGCAGCAAACGCTGGTTCTTTTCTCGTCTAGTCCCGCCTGTACCATTTGCTGATTGGTTCTTTTTTTCCGGTCTCCCATCTTTTCAGTTTTCTGATTGGATTTTCATTTCTGTAATTTTCGTATTCGTCTCTTATTCTTCAATGAAAATGTCGGTCAATATCCGTCGTAATTCTCAAAGCTTATTGGCGTGAACTGCCTGACCTCCTCCCCCTTGCTACCTGCATGCTGTGTTCCTGTGTGCAACAGAGTGGTTCCTGCTGCACAGTGCAGGTTCAATTAAAGTATTGATGTCTTGTTAAAAGAAAAATCTGTATTTTGTAGCCGTGGTGCTAGAATTTCAGCCGTGGCGCCACGCCAAAGCCCATGTAGAGGTAACAGAGGGTCATTGTGGATCTCCAAAACCACCGAGGTATGGTGGGGGTTCATAGGTCGGAAACAAATCCTTCCTCCATCCTTTTGTGTTCTTCCAGGTAAAGACTCGTTGACTCTGGTGTTTGTGGAAACGAAGAAAGGAGCAGATGCTCTGGAGGACTTCCTGTATCGTGAGGGTTACGCCTGCACAAGTATCCATGGAGACCGTTCACAGAGAGACCGAGAAGAAGCTCTTCACCAGTTCCGCTCAGGGCGCTGCCCGATCTTGGTGGCTACAGCTGTAAGCTAGCTCTGATTTTATTTAATAACACGTAAACCTAACTAGTGCACAGATCTTTAGCTGTAGGAGTTCTAAACCCTACACGGGGTTAGGAGAGCTTCTGACCTGGATGTTTATCAGATTTCAGCAGGTCAAGCATTTAAAAACCAAAAGTTTGTGTTGTGTGTGAGTGGTTGGGTCCTGTTTGTCATCCTGGGTGTCATATAACCAATCGACAGCTTTCATAGCAGCTCTAATGAACAGTGTCATTGATGATCCAAACTTATCGTCTTAAGTTTTCTCCAGAGGAAAGTCCAGTTTCTGGATTTTTGGAGGACGGGAAGTGCTGAAAGTTTTGTTTTGCTCCTGTGTCCAGGTGGCTGCTCGTGGTCTGGACATCTCTAACGTCAAACACGTTATTAATTTTGATTTGCCCAGTGACATCGAGGAGTACGTTCACCGTATCGGCCGTACGGGGCGTGTGGGAAACCTAGGTGGGTAATAGATTACTTATTAGTTACCTCCTGAATGATCAGTGTAACATTTAGACTGAAATGTTGTTTTCAGGTCTGGCCACGTCGTTCTTTAACGACAAAAACAGCAACATAACCAAAGATTTGCTGGACATCTTGGTTGAGGCCAAGCAGGAGGTTCCTTCCTGGCTTGAGAGCCTGGCCTACGAGCACCAGCACAAGAGCACCAACCGAGGACGCTCCAAAAGGTTTGGGTCTCATGCACAGACGCGCACGCCACGGTTCACCCACAGAGGCCTTGGCTGAATGGGCTTTTTGTGGTCTGAAGCTCTGATAAATGTTGTTCTACTCAGGTTCTCGGGTGGTTTTGGAGCCAGGGACTACCGTCAGTCGTCTGGTGGTTCTGGGGGCTTCAACAGCAGCCGTGCAGGCCGCAGTGCTGGAGGCCATGGAGGAAACCGAGGCTTTGGTGGAGGTAACGGAGCTGCGGCATGGCTCGTTTCACTTTAACTGGTTGGACTGGTCACATGGAACCATTTTGTCTTCTCAGGTGGTTTTGGTGGCAACTTCTACGGCAACGATGGCTACGGTGGAAACTACAACCACTCTGGTAGTGTGGATTGGTGGGGGAACTAATCATCATAGGAATAGGTTGCCATGCCAACCCGATAAAACCACATGTTGACTTAAGCCAGACCGTAACAACCCTCCCTGTGTAGCTTCACTGTCAGAACATTTCCGACCCGGTTCTCTGCCGTTGGCTCCTCAAAGGAAGTGCAGCGCGACGCAAAGGAATCACCAGCACATGCACCAGAGCCGGCAGAGATTTGCACACCTCAAACGAGCATGGACGCTAACATGCACTGCCCCACAGCAACATGGGGCTTGATTATTAGGGTGGTTCTGCTCTGATTGTGGGGTTTGAACCCTGGGTTGGACCAGAGGACCACCTGTATGTGGCTGTACTGTGCCTTTTGAATTTAAACAGGAAATTAGTTTTCATTTCACCAGATTAACATGGCCACGAGCTCTACATTTGTTTTCTACTATTGTGTTTCAAATGAAACCTAGAAAGGTAAATAAGCTTGGACTTAATCAAACCTTGGCAAACCCACAGGTGTCGTGGCTCTGAGTCACCATTCCATCTGAACCTCAAATTTACTGCAGGAACTGCTTTTTATCCAACAGCTGAAGGAGCCATCATGTTTATTTAGAAGAACACAAACCTGGGCCACTCTCTTTAGAAACGGTTTTAATCCTAAGAGACAAAGTCACCTTTTATTTGTTTACTTTTTTTTTTGCTCACTCTATCCTGGACAGGCTCTGTTTATGGATATGGTAGTCTTTAAAATTAGCCATTCCTATCGTAATCGCAGAAGTCATTAAGCTCAGTGCCAACGATCACTGAGGTGAAGCTCGATGACTCGATGCTGGAACTCGTTACTAGCAGGTCCTTCAGTGACTTGGCAGTGTTACAGCAGCTGGTTTGTTACCAAGTGCTAGCTACTTTAAGTGGACGGTGTTTTTTGGTTTTTACTTGACACAATATTGGTGCAGGCGTATGCAGATTTAAAAACGACATTTTTTGAATTATTTAAATATCAAATGATGCCTGCCATCTTGAAAGTGAAATTCAAAAAGGCTGCATAAAGGACCAGAGCATTGGGAGGTCTGGTCGGGTTCATCCTGCAGCCGAGGCCCCATTGGGATTCTACGCTTGCAAGTGTTTTGTTTTTTGGTCAAGACGAATAGATGCATAAAAGGAGTCGCAGGCTTAATTTACAAACATTTTCTCTTTTCAAGCTGCGTTGGAGGCGTGGGTATCATTAGGAGACGGGCATTCGGACTAGCATTGGGTTACAAATTAATTGGCTAACGGGGGTGGGTGGGGCAGAGCAACTCTCCAGCCACGGGGGTAAAGGGACCTGGGGCGGGCGTTTGGGTGCACTGCTGGCATCACTGTGGAGGTATCCAAAGACCAGGATGTGTCCACTCAAAAGAGGCGTGGGGTCCTCTGGGTGCTCATCTGCTCACCTGGCAAAACAACCAGAGGCAGCTTTTCTCTGGGAGGAGCAGCTGATGGGCAGAGGGGGGGCATGTGACTCCTCATCAGGTGTGTCGTGCCTTCAAATCTTTATTTTTCTTTATGAAATAATCTAAAGCAGATGCACTGACCGTGTGGAGGTTGACTGGTGCTACTTGATGTGTGTAGGCCCGTGTACGTCGCGCCCATCGAGTTTTTCAACTTGTTTTATTGCACATCTAGTTTTTATAGATGTCTTGAATATGTGTCCTTAAGCTTCCAAATATGATGTGTGAAGAAACTAAAACCGCAGCTTGTTTACAGGGGGGGGGGGTCGTCAACGTTTAAACCAGGATTTATTTGGGACCAGGGGATTTAGCAGTGGGGGGGGTTTAGCCATTTGCACAGATTTCTAGATTCTACTTTTGCTGCTAGTTTTGTGTAATTTATTAAGCATTTTTGACAAATATTTATTTTTGTAAGCCTCAAAGTGATTCTTTGAAAGTTTCAGAAACTTGACCAAAAGACAGTACAAAAAACACTGGCACTTGAATGTTGAATGTCACCTGTATGCGTGAAGTTTATATATGTCGGGGTAGTGTGAGCTTTTTAATGTCGGAGACTCCACAGCTGTTTCAGGGCCGCTCGGCCGCTCATCTGTTAGAATATACTAATTGGAATCAAAATTCAAAATGTAATTAAACAATGATGCCAAGGTTTGGAGTGAAGCTGTCAAATTCCTGAGCATATCAGTGCAGAAGTGTTGATTCTGTCTGATCTGACCTGATAATTGTTTTCTGTAGTTGATGTCTGGCACATGGCAATCCTTACACATGTGGTTTATTCTCATTGTTGTATTTGCTTATCGGATGCCTCTGGAGTTCTCTCTGACTGTGGAACAGCTCTCCAGAGTTATGCTGTGTGAGAGCTATTGGAGCAGAACCGGAGACTTGTTCCTCCATCTCCAGAGAACCCCAGGGCTCTTTAGATGTAGACTTTGCTTTTCTGTATTAGCCTCTCGGCTACTGCACTGCATGGGACGTACTCGGCTGTGCAGCTTGTTTGATTTTACCCAAATAAAAGGTTTCAATGCTAAAGGATCTGGAGAAATCAGCATGTTTTCTGAGAACTTATTTGTAGAAGTGGTGTAGCATGGGGCCCGGGGCCGCAAACTTCAATTTGTTATCAATTGGATCAACTTCATTTGTTTGAGAATAAAAACCGTTTTCATTTGTAAACAAACCTGTCAATTGTGTATCTTCCATATTTGTATCAAAGTGAACTGGTATAGAAGTTTGTCACTCATTCATAAAAACAAGGCTCATTTTCTACCACAGCAACCCATCTGATTCAGCTTTGTAACTAATGATGCTTAATTTGAATCTTTTATTGAATAATGGTGCATTTTCAGCCTTATCAAACAGAAATGGTGATTTTACTGTTGCATGTGGTTTCTACAAGCACAGGAAGGCAGCAGACTAAAACAAGTGAATCAGCAGGTTTACCAGACTCCTGCATTCACACTTAAAATGTTATGCATGTGGCTCACATTAGCCTGATCCATACAAATGGTGTTCTTGGGATTTACTTCCTATAGCTTCTTGGCCTGAAGTAAGCCTGACTGTTGCAGAGTTGATCACATGGTGGTCCTCGAAGACCTCGTCCTAAGCCATCCCACCAATCCGAAACACCCACCTCAATCCTAAAGAGCCTCGCCTTGTTTTCATTTTTCTTTTTGAGGAAAAAGCTCACATTTGCTGTGGCATTGTTTCAATGAGCCTCTGCAACATTATTTTCCTCCAACTTTTTCACCAAAATCTTGTATTGATGATGGGAGAGTTTGACCATGGTTCATACCTTACTCCAGCAAATCCCAAAGGTTAGGGGGGTACCCTGACTTGATGAATCCTGGTCATGTCATCTGGGTATGTACCTGTGCCATCAAAAGATCATTGAGAGAATAACTTGGTCATTAAGAATGTTCAGGTAGGTTCCTATCTGCTGTACGGGATGGGTGTGGGGGGAGCTGTTTTTGAGTAATTTTGGAGATTTCAATTGATAAATGGCCAGAAAAGCTTCCGGTGCACACCAGACGCTAGAGACAAGTCCGCCGGCCCTCTTAAAGCACTGGTCCAGAGGACATCTTAACCAAATACCCGAACCACCCCAACCAAATCTTCTCGATGTGGAGGAGCAGCGGATCTACTCCAAGCCCCTCCCAGGTGACCAAGCTTCTCACCCCATCTCTACAGGAGAGCCCAGACATCCTGTGGAGAAAACTCATTTTGGCCGCTTGGATCTGCAATCTTGTTCTTTCAGTCACCACCCAAAGCTTGTGACCATAGATGAGGCTTGGAACGTAGACTGACCAGTAAATCGAGAGCTTCGCCTATGACTTAGCTCTCTTTTCACCATGTAAGACCTGTTCAGCTACTATTACTGTGGACACAGGACCAATCCACCTATCGATCTCCCGCGCCATCTTTCCCTCGTTAAGACCCCAAGATACTTAAAGGGGAGCTAGAATACAAAACAATCATGCCTCTGAGGTTTATTACTAACTAGACCAGGGGTTCCCAAATTGGGGGGGCGAAACAAGAAGCAGAAAGTACATTTTTTAAAAAATCAGCCGTAACACCACTGCACAAGGGAAAATCATATAATGGACTGGGACAGAACAAGGATCATAAACACCGAACAACAAAAATACAAATTATGGATCAAGAAATCCATAGAAATAAGGAGACGTGGACACAACCATGAACAGAGACGATGGGGTCTACACATTGGATCACGCATTGGGACTGTCATCGGCGAGGAGAGTGCCCGCAGATAAACAGAAAAGGAAGTGACGCCACCAACAGCGGCTAGCTCTGAGTAAGACCGCAGTGACGGTCGAAACGTCAGCTAGAAAAAGGTAAAAATGCTCTTTTCTGTGTTAAAGAACCAAGTGATACATGGAAGAAATACACAGAATGAACACACAAAAGATGATCAATTCTGATGGCTGCACAGCCGACAGGACATGGGGAAAACAAATCTAAAATTAATAATCATATTCTTTCTCTTCAGCAATCCTTAGTTGTTGTAACTCCTCAACTACGTGCATCTGAATTGAAAGATTTCTCTAAGAAGTCGTCTCACACCTGACCTTGTTCTCTGGACTGGAAGCTTTTCCAGTAACAGCTGCGCTAGGCTCTGGTACATATTCTGCTAGGCTCTCATCATGGACACTCTAATGTGGAAAAAAAGAACCATTTCACTAAAGAACAAGAGGCCACAATGACAAAATCAAAGGAGTTGTTCTGTCAGACAGCTATTAGCAGCATTAGCTTATTATTTTGGCTATAACCATGCTATTTATTACTCTGTTGAAAACAATCCCTAAATAAACATTTTAAAACAAAAAATGATTACCCTTTGGTTCTCCAGGTCTCATGTTTTATACACCTGGAGAAACGTCCACTGAGGCATTCTGTGGGGGTGTTCGGGTCATTGGGACCTGTTTGGACCACAGTCCTAAATCAAGCAGCTTGGACTCCTTCAGGACTGCTCCTGGTCTTTTATCCTCTTGTGGTCTTCACATCACAAGATGTAGTCCTGGAGAGAAGAGTGTCTGGTTTAAGAACCTCAGGGTCTGTCTCTGCCTTTTACAAATGATCCAGTTGTAGTCTACGAGCCATGACCTTCAGCACTAGGGTGGTCCACAAAGAGCAGCTGCTCCTCCTCATTGAAAGGAGTCATGAGGTGGTTCTGATTAGAATGCTTTCTAGGTTGTCTTCATATGGAGGATTTCTAGAAACCAAGAAGAGACCCTGGATCAGACCCAGAACACATTAGAGCAGGGTTTGGGTCCTGGGGGGCCACTGTCCAGCATGTTTTTTGTTTCTCTGCTCATACACACTTGATTCAACGGTTGATCACCTGTTCAGCAGGTGATCAAGATCTACAGAAGCCTGTTAATCACATGCTGATTAAAGTCGTGTGTTTCTTAGCATCGGTTGTGAAGATATTTCTACTTATGGAAAAGTGTTTAGGTGGAACACAGGAAGCTGTCTGCATGCTCCACTGCTGAATTAATATTATTTTAGAATATGAATTTAAGCTCTGCTGAGTGCTCGTTTGATCCAGACTAATACTGTTTGATCTGAAGAGATGGAGGTGATGTAGCTGTGCTTGATGCCTTCACAGTCCATGTTGGACTTCTAGGTAAACTCTAGGCAGCGAGAACAAAACAGGAGGATTTAACGTCATGAAAACCATGTTTACCCAGATTTTGGAGGTCATGGGGTTATGGTTGGTAGATTTCACTAGTGCTGAGTGTTGCAGGTGTGGAGCTGGACAGATCCTAGGAGTATGAAGGAATGTCATGGGAGGTCCTTTCTCCCAGCAACGGTCAGACAACCACTGATCCCAACAAAACCAGTAACAGTAGCTTTTCGTGATGTGCACACGTCCGATATTATTCTGTTTGCATGCATTCATGTTCTCACTCCCTCTTAATATTCTGCTAGTTTATTACTGTTACGTTATTAAGGTATTAGACTTATTAATACTGACTATAGGGTCTTTTGATTTGCCAGGGAAAACTTATTCATCAATGACACACAAAAGCCAAAATAGTTATAAAAATCAATTTATTACTAATCAAGGCTAATGATTCAAAGAGAAATAAACAAGGATAATAAAAATAATGGAATAAAGAATAAAATGAGATGATAGAACTAAAATGAGTTAAAATGGTGAAATGAGGTGAAGTGGAATGAAATGGTGATATGATTGGTGTATTTATGGGTGTTAATGATTGTGTCAAGTATCTGATAAAGTCTGGGGAAAAGATTGAGTGAGGTATGAAACAAAATATGAATTTGGTGTTATCTATCTATGTTATAATAAACCATCTGACCAATATGTTGAGACTACCGTATTGTGGTGAGGCCGGTTCAGATCCAAGATGGATTGGAAGTTCTGTCTCCCGTGCTAGGTGATTCTCTCACTAGGCTGGGATGCTGCCTTCCAAGTAACGATGCACGTTCTTTAGCTTTAGTCCCCGGTCCTCAGAAACGGTGTGACTCTTTCTTGGCAATGGTCAGCTAACTTAACACCGGATGGAAAAAGGTGTGGTTCTTAACAGTTCTTAAAAACGGTTCTTCAAAATCTAGAGCTTCTCTCCAAAAACCTGGTTTGGCTCCTAGAGACGTAAGTAGCATCGTGGTAAACTCATCCTGCAGAATGAGTTGAAACGAACCTTTCTCTTTGAGTGTTGGATTCGAATCTGCAGGATTCAGGACTGTTCTGTCTTACTAGGAACCAGGAAGGATGATTCTGACCAACCAGGGCTTAGTATTCTTATCAAGCCATTACTCCAAACACTCCAGTTTCTCAGACTTTCAGTGAGAAGCTAAAATGAATATAAATGAGTGTTAACAATCATCTTTCTAGTGTAGAAGGTTTGTGTGGAATACTGTATATGAAAATAGTGTAAAATTATTAAAGTCAAATCAAACTTTATCTTGTTATCACAATTACTCAAATCTAAGCAAATGCATTTTCAACATTAAAATGATTCATGATAATCAAGCATTCAAGTCATTTTGATTCATGATTAAAAGAATCCAGCAGGATTCATTAAGTTTAAACATCCTGTAAATAAAGAGGATTTAGGTGTTGCTGAAAATAGAGAAACAAGTTTATTAGACAAGAAGAGACTTCAAATGTCCTTGGAGCATTTTGTGAAAGCTGCAAAACACGATGTTTTCTTCTTTGGGCAAATGTTATTATGGCTAGGGAATGCACCTGCTAGTCGGGAATGAGCGCAGTGCCTCAACATATTGATGTTGTTTCGTAGGAGATATTTTATTATAGTCTGGCAGTAGCTGGAGGATGGACACACTTGTGACACAGGGTCAATGACCTGTCTTCCGGCAACGTTACTCAGTA